>CATKHJ010065835.1:0-10365 GCA_949750685.1 Vernicia montana
ATGAGATAGTAGAAGTATAAGGAAAATTAGGATAAGTGTAAATAGTCTCTTCCTTAAAAAGTCGATTAAAGTGTTATATATATATATATATTAAAATGGGAAGAAATTATTCTAAAATGAGATAGTAGAAGTATAAGGAAAATTAGGATAAGTGTAAATAGTCTCTTCCTTAAAAAGTCGATTAAAGTGTTATATATATATATATATATATATATATCAGCGTTTTAAAAATCAGATCGGTAATCAAATCAATCAAGTCATTAGTTTACAGTTCAATCAGTCAGATCACTTGAACTGGTGATCCAACCGATCGGATAAAATCTCTTCATTTAAATTTTTCATTATATATATCAGCGTTTTAAAAATCAAATCGGTGATCAAATCAATCAAATCATTAGTTTACAGTTCAATCAGTCAGATCACTTGAACTGGTGATCCAACCGATTGGATAAAACCTCTTTATTTTTTCATTTTTTATTATATATATATATATATATATATATATATATATATATATATATATCAACGTTTTAAAAATCAGGTCAAGTCATTAGTTTACAGTTCAATCAGTCAGATCAATTGAATTGGTGATCCAACCGATTGGATAAAACCTCTTTATTTTTCATTTTTCATTTTTTTTTTAATTTTTTAGTCAGGTTCCCACTGACCGGTGGTGGTTTAATCGGAAATTTGATTTTTCAATAAACCGAATCAAACTGACCAATAATTTTTAATTGAACCAACCGGTCTGATTTTTAAAACACTGATATAAATACAATGATTATATTAAAGAACTATGATACAAAATTACATGTAAAAATATATAATTATTTTTTAATTATGATAATTATTAATTATTAATATAAAATAACGTGTAAACATGTAATTTCTTTTAATTATTATCGTAATTAATTAATATAAAAAATGTAAAAAATCTCAATTGCAAATATTCTTTATTTTTTTCAAAGATTATCTGTTTGCTGTAGTAATATTATATATATATATGTAGAGAGAGCGAGTATATAGATGGTTTACCAAAATTCTTTAATTTCAAATCAACTCTTGTTGTATAGTGTAGATAGTCAATTTAAATTAAAATTCTTTTAATTCCTGATTCGAATTGACCGGGTATAAATATTATATTCAATATTCAACTTCCACCATTGATTCTGGTTGAAAATTTGTCATCACCCATGAATGTTTATTATATAATTCCTTAATTTTATATTAATCCTTTCTATCTTCTTGATTATTATATTCTTTCTATCGTGATGTTCACAGGTAATTGTAGGGTTAATATTACCAAAAGTCACAAAACTTATAAGAATTTTCTAATGTAGTCACTAGAGTTTATTTTCTTCTATTACAATCATCAAATTTTAATTTTCCTTCTATTGAAGTATTCTATTTTTCTTATTTCTATTTCTTACTCTAATTCTTTTCTTTTCTTTTTCAAAAAATCCAAAACTATAGATTCATTCATCCTTAGGCTCTGATACCATTTAATGTGAGCCCACTCTCTCTCTTGCTAGAGGCGGGGAATGCAGAGAGCTACTCCTAAAGATCTTTAAAGTATGTTCTGTTGTTTCTAATTTCTTTCAATTTCTCGTACTCGTTGTGATAGCAAGAGCTAGCAACAAGACCTAAAGGGCTTTTGTTCTTGAGAAAGAATTCCTCAAATTTACTTTGTTTGAGAGTCAACTCTTCTAAGTTCTTAGAAAATTTTTCTAAAGATTTATTTAAAGAAACTAAGTGATCTATAATAGAATTTAACAATCCTATTATTGGATTCTTCCCTACACCGTGATCTAGGTGATGACAATCAAGATAAGAACAATTGGAAATATTATTGCTCATCTACTAAACGTGCCAAAGCAGCAAGCCTTTCTAAATAATGAAAATTATTAAACTCAAGTTCTTGGTCTAAGAAGTTCTTAAGCTCAATATCTTTTTTAGTTGGCTTACTAAGTCTTTTGATCCTAACTAGAGCAGCAGTTAACTTTCTAACTCTCTGTTCATGCAAAACAAATATAGAATCATGCAGTCTAAGACTTGCATTCAATTCTTCCCTTCTAACTTGGGTTATAGCTAAATCTTTAGGCCAATTTTTATTAGTTATTTGGCTGGAAGACATAAATGCTTAAACATAAATGTAAAACATTTATAAAATATATACCTTGTAGACTGGGTCCACTAAGTTTTTGCAATTGCTTTAGCTCTTCCTCAGGCTCGTCACCAACAATACCTAAAGAGATTGGAGGTTATGGCTATCCTTTCTCTCTCTTTGTTGGGACTTATAGAAACTCTCATTTTTATCAAACCATTTTGAAGAATACGGTATATAGGAGCTAAGTTTCTTCATATAAAGACTTAAAAGAGCATAAGAATTCTGAATTGGTTTATGCTCTGAAAATTTTCTCTTATAAAAACTCTGAAGTAGTTTTCGCTCCTTTTGCATAGCAAAATGAAGAGCTGTTTATAGAATTTACAAAGCTGGTGTCTTTGATATTGTTTGCCAGCTCAAAAGTAAAATAATTAAAGCATACAAATGTTGATTAAAGCAAATAGACAGCTGGTGCCTCTAGTACTATTTTCCAACTGTGTACAAGGAAAATAATTATTCTATACTTATCATTACAGCTAAGGATTCATACTTTACATATAAGTTCTTTTCTCTAGAACCACTGATTTTAAGACACTTTTGACAGATAGTGCTTTAATATCTATAGCCACTATAGAAAAGCGATTCCTCAATTAATCACGTAATTGTCACTCCATCTGTGAGTTGGTCACAGGGATGTCATGTCTTCTCTGAGTTCTCTGTAATCCATTGCCATCTCCTCTACAAGGCTCTGCTTTCTGAATTCAGCAACCTTCTTCTAGACCTTCATAATCTCAGGCTGGAAACATAGACTAGGATCCATATCGACTAGTCTCAGAAACAATATTTTTGCTTCTTCACATTCCCTTAACATGGTTAATGTTCTAACAATTGGAGCATAATGGGACCATATAGTGTAACAAAAATCTTACCATCTCCGAGAATGACATAATTGTTTGCATAAATTGCCCTCTCCAAGCCACCCTTGAAATGTTTGATTCTCAAAACTTTAATTATAATCTTGTTTTCTTCATACATTTTAAAATGAATTTTTAGATTTTGATTATTAACCCTTTAAGGTTCAACAAAATGCTTAGTTGTAACAAGACAAAGATCTCATATCTGATAAGGATACTAAAATGTTCCATCCTCTCCATAATCCATAATTGTGCTAATTATATAACAAGAAATAATTATTGCATCTGAACTTAAGCACTCCATAGATTCTTGCACAATATATGGAAGTGATTTGCACAGAGCATTATCATCTCTATTGATTTCGATAATCTCTGTCAAGCCTGCTTTTGTAAACCTGAGGCTTTGTTTCACCATTTCTGCTTCAATTCTCAGAAATAGACCTCCATATGATTGCCAATTGAAATATGAATAAAGCATAGACATTCTTTTAGGGAATGATATATTGAGTCCATTTTCTTTATTTTTCTGGCATATGCCACCTCTGCTGGGATAAATGAACTCATCTCGTCAAGGAGTCTTCCTATTTCAACAATTTCTTAAAGGAAAATTTCATCCATTTTGCGGATATCAAGCTGTCTTTCTAACTGAGCTATGTAAGAAACAACTTCATCTACAAAGTGATGTAGTTGTTGGAAGTTTCTTTTTGCAATTCCTCCCTGCAAACCTAAACACAAAATAGATTCATCTTTTGAAAGACTATAATCGTATTTAAGAAAGTACCAAGCATTTTCAGCCTCACAGGTTTTTGAAATCTCAGGGCTGTTGACCCACATGACTTCCATGAATTTCTCATATATATCATCATATTCATTTTCAGAATCTACCATTGTGGGTTTCTCAGGAGATTGTTGGACTTCCTATTTTTGGAATTTAATTGTTCCAAAAACAATTTCCCAAACATCTCAATTAGGAGTTTCCTCCTCAAAGCCTTTTTCAGACTTTCCCTCGTTAGGAGTTTGGTTTGGAATCTGTAAAGATTCATTGGCGCTTCCACTGGCCTTAGAGCCGTGACTTAAAATATCAATAGAGCTATTAAAATTGTCACAACCCATCTTCAAAGTCGTGACGATTCTAGGGCATGGGTAACTATAAGGGCACCAGACACACATAGAACCCATGAACTTAAATATTCCAATAAAATTTTAGCAGCATAACAGTTGAACACTTAACATTTCCATTCATAATTAGCCTAGGATAACAACCTGCATATAAATATACACTTCCAATATTCACCCTTATATCCTCACATCATTTCATTCAATTCACAGAATCTCCTATGCACAATTATACAAAATTAACATTTCATATATATGAACATAATTCTTGAACATATATATATATATATAGACACACACAAAGCAAGTTAAGAGTTCCAAATCTAAACCTATACACCATTGGAGTACTAGATAGAACATCTTCAAAATATTACATTTTACATTAACTTGAGGTTCCTTGATGGAGAAAGAAAGACCAAGGAAGACTATCAACACTTATCTTAAACTTGAAAATTTTAGGGGAGTAGAGTGAGTATAAAACTCAGTGAATAATCAATATATATTATGTGCGTAAAAATGTAATTATGAAGTAGTATTTTAGGGACTTGGATACTAAATTGAAATTATAAAACTTACATGATTTGATTAAGGAAGTAAGTGTAGAATATAGTTGTTTACATATAAAAATATGCATCATGTTCATAAAAATGTAAACACATAATATCATTTTAAAAACTTGCTTATCTTTAGTAAAATAGTAAAAATAAAATAGGATAATGTAATAAACATGGCTTTGTTCACATCTGAGACAGAAATCAACTTGTAACTTGAACTTGTTAACATGACAACTTGAACTTATACTTGTATCATGAAACGCAAGACTGATTAGGTACTTGCACCCTAGGGCACTTGGCCCCCTAGGTGGAACCTTGATAAATTTAGCCCTATCAAGTGAGCTACTATGTGCAAATTGCCTGATGGAACTCCCATCAGTTAAATAATTTATGTCACATTGTTCACATGTTTAATCAATGAAAATAAATAAATAAAAAGAAATATTTCCGTTCTTGCAAACTCATGAGCATGGTAACTTGATAATTCATTCAACTGATAAATAATAAAATAAAGAAATTATGAAATCTTGCAAATACATGAACATGGAATCTTGATACTTCAATTAACTTGTAAATTCATGTCATTACTTGAACACATAAATCGTATATCAAACTTAAATATCTTGAGCATGAAAATTATGAAAACATGAAACTTAAAATATTTGGAACATGAAAATCATGAAAACATGGAACTTGAATGCTTATTCTTGAAATTCATAAAATTTAAAATCTCATACTTAAAATTTATGGAACGTATAATTATGACATGGAGCTTGAAATCTCATTTTCATGAAAATCTTGTAATGAAACATAAAAGAGAAAACAAATTCATAATGATGGCATAACATATATCATTTACTCACCTTAACTCTTTTGCTCCTAATATAGCTATCACCGATAAAACAGAAGTTCATTCTCTTCAATATTCCCTTCGTTATCTTGCTTATTTTTGTAGTGTACAATTAATTATCGTATTCAAATTCAATAAATGAGAATCACTTCATATACATCATTAAACTTAATAATTTATTCTTGTTCAACTTTAGATTTACAAACCCTAAACATGAATTTATAAACCCTCCTGTACTAGAAATTCAATAATTTTAGTTCATTTTATCCAAATTACTTGATTATTTTGCATTACAAACTAGACATACAGGATTATAATATATACAAAATTCAACTCAAAATGAGCTATACACAATTCAGGGTTAATCTCTGAAGTCTGCTCTGCTCCTGTTGCAAGGGCAGACTGACCATTCCTTACAAATCTGCTTGTACTTTATAACGTACACATCCAACATAAAATTCCTTTAATAGAAGTAAACTAAACACATTAAGAATCATTTCATTTGTTTTGAGTTTCTCCTGAGTCTAACCCAAAGGTTCTCAAACCAAGGGATCAATTCAGGGCTATAGACTGAATCTGTATTCTGTGACAAGTTAGGGGTAGGCTTAATATCTCCCAATATACTTTAAATCTGATCAAGCCATTTAATAATAATAAAATTGACATAATTATCTACAACTTTAATGTTTTGACCTACCTCAAATTCAAATTCTATAACCCTCAAACAGTGGGCTCAAGTTACAGGAATTTCAATTCCTAATCCTGAATTCTAGTTTTCTTAACTTGACTATTTAGGGTTTAATTAAGAATTCTTAAATTATGTTCATTCCTATTGATTTCCAACCTAAAGCCTTTAATTTTAATGTTCATTTCTCTAACACCCTAGGTGACCCTAGATCACTAGAGACCATAATCTAGCCTAAAACAAATTAGAATAAGTGAAATGAGTAGGAAAATAAAGAATTAGGAATCAAAAACCTAATCCGGATACAAGTCCAAAAATCGGTATGCTATAGCACAAAACCGACGAATTTTGATTCCGGAAATTTTCAAGATTTTTGCTTTAGAAATTCTAGCATTAGAATAATTATTTATGATGTTAGAACCCCAAAAATTAGGTTGAAAATATTTATAGACAGTAATTGCATTATTAGCAGTAAAATGGAAGAGAAAAATGGCAATTTGGTAAATTTTGGGAACTAAGTCATCATTATTTTGACTTAATTTTAAAAAAAAATAAAAAAATAAATAGGTTTCAAATGAGGGTTTGGCTGCCGACTTTAGAAGGGGAATCGAGGGCTAAGATTTTACAAGAAATCTAGCTAATTAAAATAAAAGAAAAAGTAATTGGAAAATATATATACATGTAACTTAAGTTTATTTCCTTCATTTGAGTTCATTTCTCTTTCTAAATACAAACATATCAGAAAAAAATAAAAATAAAAAAGAGTGAGAAGGTGGTGGAAGTAAGAAAAAATAAGGGGGAAAGCAAAATCCAAGGTGAGTAATGTACAAAACTTTTATATTTTTTAGTTTCTAGTTGATATCTATTGATAATTTTATGTTTCCTTACTTTTCTTTTATTTACTCAATTTGGTGTGGACATGAACTGATTGAGAATTGCTTGTTTGTTGATTAAATGATTTGGGAGAGTGTGTATGGTGAAGTTTTGGTGAGAAAAGGAAGAAAAGGTGATGAAAGTAATGAAAGGAAGAAGAAACCTAGGTTTGGTGGAAGGAGGCTGACTACAGTACATTGTGATCCTGATTTGAGGACCATGAAGTCCGAAATGTGCTCTAGACAAAACTAAAAAATTATATCCAGATAAGTGAACTAGAGACCCACAAAAGGGCTTGGCAAAATATATAGTAGATTTTGATTTATTAAGGCTGCAATAGGATTGCCCCTGTAACCAAGGCTGATTGGAATATAGAAATTGAGACACAATTTTGAGGAACTTAGAGATAGAAATAGGTCAAGACCAAAACAAATGAAATAATATCTAGGATTTCTATTTAAATTCAGTAAAATAAATGTAGCATTTGTCCAAGGAAATAGGAAGTTATAGTAAAATTTTTGAGAATAGTTCAGTCTGTCTAAGACAGTGAAGCAAGGCATGATGAGAAATTGCATCAAATTTTGTGTAGGGATCAGAATGAGTTAAAATTTTAATATGTGACCTTGTATTCTAACTTTCCAATACCTCAAGAAATAATGAAATTCGAGTTTTGTAGCTTGAGTTATGGCAGGCATAACACTGCTGGGTCAGTAGGTATACCATAGGTAGAAATTAGGAACTTGCTATTTAGTGCTGCTATTGTTATGTTAAACTTAATGTATATGTATATTTGGTATATAGAAAAACCTGAGGAGCCTAAAGAAAGTCAAGAGCAAGAAGGGGAGGAAAAGAAACATCAAGGACCTTATTATTGCCCCAATTGTTTAAGCTAGAAAAGTCAAGGTGAGTGTACCTAAATTACCATACTTGTGCATCTTTGTATTCATCTTCATTGCTCATGAGATCTATTAATTTAATTATCATGCTAATGTTCTTGAATCTTATTCAATCTATTACAATACCATTGTTCAAAACCCATATTCATATGAAATATCATTTGTTTATTTAGACTGAAAACCCTTCAATTGTTATTGCGTTTTGTAAGCCTTGATTGCCATTAATTCACACTGCTGTCATTTCCATAATCGAACCTTAAGTTTGATTATTGGATTACTATGATATATGATTCCATGATAATGGCTACCACTAATAAGTTATAAGAGTAGAGATCCCTTTACTTCGATGTGGGGAACACCGAACTTTATGCACATTGTACTCTAACTAGAAGAAGTTAAATGTTCTAGTCGCACAACCTGGCCCTCTCTGCGTATAAGGCATGATATTGCTCCACAAATGAGCCTCTGCCATGAATGAGTTTACAGTGAGTAGACAGATAAAGTTTCTCTTTCACTGTCCCGATTTCTGCTAAGCCTATTTGAATCTGTTTTCTTTGTTACCTACCTGTATATTTAAATATGAACCCTGATATATTTATATGATTCTTGATCTTATACGAAATGTATTATTTCTTTATCGATACATATTTGTCCATATGTATTTATGTTATACTTTTTGTCAAAGCCACTTGTACTCTGTCATGAGCATGATAATTTAGTTACATTCACTGGATTTATCTCACCCCTTTTCCCATATTTTTTTTACAGGAAGTTAGAGAATCGACCATAGTTCAAGTAATCTTTTTCGCTTGAAGCGTATGTGAGATTTGTCAAAGGTGTATAGTTTTGGATATGTTATGTGTATAAAATGTATGTAAATATTTGTTAAGCATATAGACTTATGTGTGAATCTCTTAGTTGTTCCATGATACTTAAAATGTTTAAGTAATATTGTATAATGATGTATGTATATATATGGGTGTATGATGGACTAGTTAGGTTAAATAATGAATGACTTAATTTATATCATATGCTGAATTAAATTAACAAAACAATGCTCATTCCATATATAAAAAAAATAACAAAAAAAATGGGAGAATTTGATGTTTTCTATGAAGTTGAAGGTATAATGATGATAAATTGGGAGTGTTATATTTGTTTCTTCGTGGTTTCGTATTTTGGGGATTATAATGAAGTGTTGTCGATATATTGCCGGTTTTTTGCTAGATAATTAGGGTTAACAGGTTCTACAAATTTTCGGTGGCCATGGATTTACCCATGCCCTAGGACCGTCACACGCCGAGAACAAGATGTCACAATTTCATTAATTCCCAAAATCTCAAACTTAACTTATTGATTTCAACACTTAACTCCATTAATTCAACATGTGTTTGATTCCATTTCACAATCAAATAAAATTAATGTAAAATCTTTTACTTCTATCAAGGTTGGCCAAACCTATATATATAGAACTCTAATTTTCCATGGTCATTCAATTAATTACTTTACTACTCCATTTATATCACACTAAATTATATACATATCATCCATCAATTAAAATTAAACATATTATACTATAAATTTCATGTTTGGCCGAATTAGGGTTTAGAAAACCTTAACTAAATCTTCAATTTTTTTTCTAACTTTATGACCAAATTCATCACATACTCATCATTCCAAGTCCAATTATGCATATAAATCAATAAAGAACAATTCTACACCTAATTTTCACTAATTGGCTGAGTATATATATATATATTTATAACCCAATTTTTTATTCTTGATTGATCAGTCATCATACTCTCACTTAATTAAGTCTAATTCATCATAATTTAAACAAGCGAAATTTCCTTTCCTCATCTAGCACTTGGCCGAACATATAATAAAAAAGGGAGGAGAGGAATTTTCATAATTATTGATGTGCTCAGAAATAACTCTGATCTCTAGCACACGTGTAGGCGATCTTCAAATCCTGCAAGACAGTAAGTTAGAGGGTCCAGGCGATGTGCCTGGGGGACCACTCCGATGCTTAAGTTAGAAAAATTAGAGATTATAAGCTTTTTATCACTGAGAAGTGTTTAGAATTGCATTACCTGTTTAATGGAGAAAATAGCTCTATTTATAGTGGAGTGCCCAAAAGTGCTGAATCCTTCTTGAAATCAGTTTATTCCTTTTCAGTATCGTACATGGAGATGGATTGCAGTTTCATGATCGGATATGGACTGCATAAGTGAACCTCTGGTTCGCCTAGGGCGATCAGTTTATATTTAGGATGTATCAATTATTAGATAAGGAACTTTAAAATTCCACTTAAGTCATCAAAAAGAAAGTAGTTTATGAAGAATTTACCTTAAGATATAAATTCCTCTTTGA
>CATKHJ010065977.1:0-25323 GCA_949750685.1 Vernicia montana
CCCACAAATGAATCGGGTTTAATGAGTTTGAGTCAACCATTGCTAAAAGGTTAGAACTAACCAATTAGGTAGTCAAGTCCAAATCATTATATACCCATGTGTTTGTAGTGTATTTTTTCAATGTGGGATTGATTCTTAACACTATGTGTCTTATTTTTAATGATTTATTCTATAAATAAAGTGGCAAATTAAGAATTTCTCAAAATTAAGATTGGGTTTCTTCTCCTATGCTTAAAAAAAATAAAATTATTTTAATTCTGTAAAAAAAAAAGTCATTAATTGGCCCATTGGTTCCACCCTTCGTTTATGAAAACAAACTATCCCTCTTAAGTTTCTAACCGACTATTGCAGATTTAATGGCTTCTTTCCATTTTTATTTGCTTCTTTCCTTCTACAAAGTACAAACCTTTGATACAACAAAACGCCGAGTCAATTGTGTGGCTTTCATACCCGTTGAAAGTCAACCCTTTTGAATGATACCCTTTCAGTTTCAGGTGCAAAACCATTACTTTCTTGTTTCTAATTTTCTTTCTCCTCTGTTCTTTGTTCGGTTACCAAGAAACTGGAGAGAAAAATGAACCCTTTTTTCCCATGTGGGTATTTTTTAATCTCTTTCCTTTTTTGCTTGTGTTTCTTGGTAACATTTTCTGTATCTGAACCTAGAGCTACACAGGCAGCTATGATTTGCTCAAACAGAACAGCTGCGATACCAGAGAGACAAATTTTCATAGCAAATTTCTTAGCTGCACTGGACGCAGTGAATCCTTTGATCGTGAGGCAACAGTATGGAGCTGTAATTGATGGAACTGGTAATACCACAGTTTATACTTTTGGTGAGTGTATGAAAGATCTTGATCAAACAGATTGCAATCTCTGTTTTGCCCAATGCAAAACGCAGATTTTAAGGTGCCTTCCTTTCCAAAAGGCCACTCGTGGAGGTAGACTTTTCTATGATGGGTGCTATTTAAGGTATGATGACTATAATTTCTTTAATGAGTCACTGAGTTTAGAGGACACAACTGTGTGTGCCAATGGGGATTTTGGTGATGGCAATAAGACTGTTTTCAGTGCTAATGCTATGGAATTGGTAAGGAATTTGAGTGCTTTAGCCCCAAAAAATGATGGTTTTTTTGTGGGATCTGTGGATAGAGGGAATGTTTCTGTTTATGGGTTGGCTCAGTGTTGGGAATTGATGAATGAAAGTTCTTGTGAGACTTGTCTAGCAAATGCTGTATCTAAGATTGCCAATTGTACTCCAAAAGAAGAAGGAAGGGTTTTGAATGCTGGTTGTTACTTGAGATACTCCCCTCACAAGTTCTACAACAATTCAGGGCCTGCAAATGGACAAAATGGAGGTGAGTTCATTTTACCTTTCTTGTTATATCCGATTTGATTATTTATTTGATCATTTTCTCTTGGCATTTTTATGGAAATCAAATTCAGTACTAAATAGTATAATTGTAATCAATTGGTGAAAATATACATTTTGACATGATCTACCTTAATGGTGGCTATCAGGAAGAAGCCACTTAGCGGTTATACTGGCTGTGGTATCTTCCACTGTGGCTGTGGTATTGATTGTTTCAACAACTGTGTTCTTTGTTAAGAAGAGAATTGCAGAAAAGAGGAGACGTAAGTATATATGATTAATTAGGAATTCAAATTTTTGTTTCAGTTTCAGTAATCAGTAGAAAAAAGTTTAATTTGATACTTTGTTATGGAATTTGCCTCAGAAAGGAAAGAACTTGGTGCTTTATTAACTATTGTGAACAATTCCAAGCTCAATTTCTCTTATGAATCTCTTGAAAGGGCCACAAATTACTTTCACCTTTCCAATAAACTGGGACAAGGAGGATCTGGTTCAGTTTACAAGGTAAGTCAAGTTTTTTAGCTTTTAATTTGCTTTGCAGGGAACTATATCCTTAAACCTTAATCATGAAATTAATTTATCTCTCTCTTGTTTTTATCCAAATTGATCGATCAGGGAACATTGCCAGATGGAACAGTTGTTGCAATAAAGAGGCTGTTATTCAATACAAGGCAATGGGTAGATCATTTCTTTCATGAAGTCAATTTGATTAGTGACATTCAACACAAAAATCTTGTCAAGTTGCTGGGTTGCAGCATCACAGGACCGGAAAGCCTTCTTGTTTATGAATATGTTCCGAATCAAAGCCTTCATGATTATTTCTTTGGTTGTTGCTTTTATCTCTGAACTTTTACTTAAGATTTTGATCTTAATTATTATTCATAAATATGCTTATTGATGAATCTTTGTTACTTTCTTTCAGTTAGAAGTAATAATGTTCGGCCATTGACATGGGAAATGCGGTATAAAATCATATTAGGAACAGCTGAGGGATTGGCTTATCTTCATGAGGAAACTGAGTTGAGAATAATACATAGAGACATAAAATTAAGCAACATTCTGCTTGATGAGGACTTTACACCAAAGATTGCTGATTTTGGACTTGCAAGATTATTTCCTCAAGATAAAACTCACATCACCACTGCAATTGCTGGCACATTGTAAGTTAAATAGGCCAACATTGCTTTTTGTAATTGTTATTGCTTCATTTAAATGTATGCATTAAAACAGTTCACTGAATTTGCTTCTGCAGAGGTTACATGGCTCCAGAATATATTGTTCGTGGCAAATTGACTGAGAAGGCTGATGTTTACAGTTTTGGAGTTCTTGTCATGCAAGTAGTTAGTGGAAAGAGGAACAATGTCTTTGTTCAAGATTCATTTTCTATCCTGCAAACGGTAATACTCATCCTTCCCCTCAATTATATCAGACAAATAGCATTAATATATTTTTCTTGATTTGTAAAATTTTATGTTCATTGAAAAAGGTTTGGAACCTGTATGGAACTGGTAGACTATGTGAAGCTGTTGATCCAATCTTAGATGGTAATTTTCATGAAGAGGAAGCGGCTCAATTACTTAAAATAGGTCTACTTTGTGTGCAAGCTTCTGCAGAACTGCGTCCAGCAATGTCAATTGTTGTTAAAATGCTTACTGAAAGCCATGAAATTCCTCAGCCAACACAACCACCATTTCTCAATCCTACTAGTAGTGCAGAAATCAACTCACTTATTAGACCTGCTACTTCCAGTTCTCAGCCTGAGTCTTGCACTCAGTCTTCAGGGAACAGCATGACACAAAGCTGGATTGAGCCTAGATGAACCCTTTGCACTTACTCTACCTCCTCCGACTTGCTAGAATTCCGTTTCTGGCTTGTTCTTGTTCATTCAAGAAGCTTTTTTACTTGGGAGAGATTAAATACTAAGATGAGCTAGTTCAATATTCAATCAAATTGATCAACCATTTACAGAAAATCCTTTGTTTATATTACAGTGATACTATAACAACCTCCTCTGCTGCTGATATATAGTCTTGATTCTTGTATAACACATATAAAAATAATCATGATTCTTGTAATTTTATAGAGCTAATGTTTCTTGTAATCTGCATGTAAATTTGCTTCATATTTTTTATATTGTATTTTGATTCAAAAGTGATTTTTTTTTCTCTCTACATATGAAATTTCACACTTGATCTTTTGCACTAAAAGAGGTAAATCTTTATAATTAAATATTTTATTTTAATATATAACTAATCATGGTTTTCTGTAATTGCAACAGCATAGAAGGGCAATTTTAGAATATTTAGCCAACTAAAATGATAGAATCGGCAAAATTCACCTCTTTTATGGAAATTTAAAACTTAAAACTCTAAAAAAAAATGATAGATTTTTTAATATTCATGGATTTCACCATATTTTTGTTGACCAACCAGTGAATTTGAGTGAATATGTCCAATAATATTTCATTTGCTTAATTATTTGGTTCACATGGATTTTAAATTTATTATAATATTTTTTTATAGGAACAATTTGATTTTATATTGAAAATAATATTAATTCTTAAGATTATTATAAATTTATTTAATTATTTTAAAAATAAATACAATAATGTAAAAAAAAAAATTAAAGAGATGATTTCATATAAATTTTAATTTTTAAAATAATCACTTCACACACGACCAAAAAAAAATTTAAACAATCTCAATTTTTATTATGTATAGATTTATTATTATACAGACCGGTGGTATTTAGTAAAAGTCAAACATTTAGGCTTGTAAGGTCCTTGACTTTTTGGTGCTTACAAGTTAACAAGTCATAATTTTTAACCAAAAAATTCATTCTAAAAGCATTATTTACATGAGTTTATGTATAAAACGCGTTATTATATATATTTTACTTAAAAATATAATTATAATATAAATAAATATATGTAAAAATAATCTTAAAAATATAATTTTGATTTATATGTATTAAAATAATATATATAATATAAAATATATAAACGGGTATATAAGACTAATTCGAAATTGATTTATGTAAATACTCATTCATCCATTTATAAATATTTATAAATGAGATGAATTTTATTTACCTATTAAAATTAAATTAAATGGGGCATTTCACCGAAACATGTCAAAATTATCATCCTACCATAAATTTTTATACAATGATAAATAATGAACAATAAAAAGAATTTTTCTCTAACATATTCTAATCTCTTGCAGGTAAGCAACAATTCACATGATTTCAACTTTTCAAGTCATCTCACAAGTCATTGTTATTTAATAATTTTGGTCCATCCCAATCCCAAGAAAATCAATGCCTTATGCCATTTGTTATAGACTGTATTGAAATTAAACTAAAATAGAGTATTGTTTGGTAGTTGAATTGAGTTAAAATTTAAATATAACTCAATTATACATTCAAAGCAATTCTGGCAAAAAAAAAAAAAAAAAAAAAAAAATTATACATTCAAAGCAACACTCAAGATTTAAATTTTTACTCAGTTGAGCTACAATTTTTTTAAATAAAATAATATAAAAAATATATATATATCTTCAAAGACTTATATGAGATTTTGTCAATTGAACCATCAACTCTAATTACTATATTTTTTTATTTTATTCATATTTATATTAATAATAAAAACAAAATTCATGAAAATTATTTACTCACAATTCAAAAATATTAAAAATAATTTTTTTCTTAATGAAAATTAGGACACTAAGAAAAAGAAAGAACTCTATTTTTTTTTCTTAATTTTTTATATTTTATTTATTAAGTAGTACAATTTGTCCAACAGCAATATATATATAACATTTTTCATCATAATCTTCCTCTTATTATTAACTCTTCTTCTAATCTTCCCCATAATGAATATTTATATAGATTATCTAACATTTTTTGACAAATATGCCCTTGGATATGAGTTGACATATAGCTAGGCACATCACCATCACCAGATAGATGGTTAGCCAAATGCAATAATTTCTATTTGGCTATTTATTTATGCTATTCTACACTCACCATTCACCATTCACCATTCACCAACTCTTGCGACTTTTCTTTATGAGGAAACATCATGTAATAATGTCATTTTGGTGATCATGATCATGAGCTTTGAACATAATAACCTTTGTTTAATAAAATTAAATTGGAATTAAATCAAATATGCTTCTTCCATATATAAATCATCCAATAGAATGGGGTTACCTTAGATGAATGGATGGTGTGCCTACATATATATTCAACATATTTTTTCATTTTTTTTATTAAATAAATAATTAAGGATATTTTCAGTAATCTTTTATGTGAATAAATTTACAGGTACAATTTTGTACTCAGTCTATACATTTAGAAGCGTCTCCAAAACGAATTATAATGAATGAGCAGATAAATAAATTTTGTTAGGAGTCAAATCTTAGAGTTATTTTTTATTTTTTAAAATTATTATGTATGAGTGATTTTTTTTTTTATTTAAAAAAAAGAAAAGAAAATTGGTTCCTAAAAAATAATTTTTAAAAAATAAATAAATAAATAGACAGGTAGAATAGTAAATCTGAAAGGAACGAAAACGTTTCCCGCAAGTCGCAACCTTTCATAGAAATGGCAAAAAAAGGGTCTCTAACCGCGTTTTTGCCATTTGATTTTTTTATTAATGGATTTTGAACACTGCAATTTCTCTCTCTCTCTCTCTTTCTCAGTCTTTGCTTTGCTTTTCAATTTCAATCACCGAAAATTCGAAGCTTCCGTATTTTCTTTTGACTTCTGTAACAACAAAATCTTAAATTTTCAATACCCTTTACTTAAAACCCTCTCTTCTTTTTCTTTTCAGTTTCAGCTTCAGCTTCAGCTTCCCAAAATGCACAAAAAGGTACGAACTTTTTGAACTCTAAACTAATCTTTCAGTTTCTAATTCTTCTGTATTTCAATTCCATTCATTCAGAATCCAATATTAATCTTCAAATATCTCTGTTTCAATTTTGGTTGCGTTACCAGAAATAAAGAATATATATATATATAATGATAAATGGAGTTTCAGAGTTCTCAACTAAAGGAACTAAAATCCAAAATATCATTTAAGATTTATGTATATATATATAAATATATGAGAGAAATTTATTTATTTGTTGTGTGTAATTTATAGCCTTTTTTTACGTTTAAAAACAAAGAAAATTCAATCCAAATACACAAAAATGAAAAATCATTCTTTGATCATGATCCTATAACAGAAAATGTGTTTCTTGAAAATGATTGAACCAAAACCCAATAACGAAAATTTATTTAATATTGAATAATTTCATTATCTACTATTACTTTCTATTCCTATTCCTCCTACACAAATGGCGAAATTTTGCGGTGGAAGAGTGGAGCAAGGGTGGCCGTGGGAGGTGGTGGCGGCCACGGCGGGGCCCAATTGGTTATGGGATTTTGTGGTGTGATAAGGGTTTGATAATTTGATTGTTTCTAGAAATTGTTTGACATGCCCCCACAGGAGAGACGTGGCCTTGTTTTCTCTCTGTTGGATTGTTTTTAGTTCCGTTATTTTCAAATGTCAATTTTATGGGCTGCAAAGTTTCCCCATTTAATTTTCTTCTTTTTAGTACTGTTGGCTTAGCATTGATTGAAATCGACAAAAATTGCATTAGATATGGTGATTGCTTTAGATTTGTCTATACAGTGTGAAACCAAGAAACTCTTAAACTGGGTTGCTGCAAGTTGTGTGCACTAACCAGCCCAAGACTCGCCTTTTTGACTTAAGATGTGGAAAATGAACAATCAAAGTTCAATTCCAACTCACTAACTTCTCTTCTTTCTCCTCAATTTTGTATCCCATCTTTGATTACTTGATACAGTTTTGCCAAGAATGATAGCTCCACTATAGAAGAAATGGTTTAATCTTTTTTCGATGAAGTCTTTGTTGCAGAATGTTTGTCAATTAGTCAACTGTTAATCCAATTTGTTTTTAATTTCATTATCTTGAGAATTATGATATGATAATTTGTCAATTAGTGTTTACCACTTTTCTCTTGAACAAGCAGCCTTTTAACTAAAACCACATATAAAAGATGAGGAAAGCAATCTTATTACTCCACTATCAATGTATTTTCTTCTGTCTTCTTGGATTTCTATTGACTTGTGAAAGAGTGATTGGGGATCCGAGAGCTAAGCAAGTGAAAGTTACATGTGGACGACAACTTGAACACAATTCGACTATCTTTGTGCCGAATTTTGTCGCCACAATGGAAAACATTAGTGAGCAGATGCGCACTTCAGGTTATGGAGTAGCAGTTACAGGTTCAGGACCTGATATTAGCTATGGTCTTGCTCAATGTTATGGAGACCTCTCTTCACTCGACTGTGTATTGTGCTATGCTGAAGCACGTACAATTCTACCACAATGCTATCCTTACAATGGGGGTCGAATTTTCCTCGATGGTTGCTTCATGAGATCTGAAAACTATAGCTTCTTTGAGGAATATAGAGGACCTGGAGACGAGGTTGTATGTGGTAATAGAACAAGAAAGAATTCAACTTTTGTGGCATCAGCCAGGCAGGCTTTGTCAACTGCAATTTCAATTGCGCCAAATAATCAAGGCTATGCACGGTCTCAAATGGCAGTTCCAGGGACAAACGAATCAGCCTATGTGTTAGCTGATTGCTGGAGGACATTGAATGCAAGCGCTTGCATGGCATGCTTGGAGAATGCTACTGCATCCATATCGGAATGTTTGCCTTGGTCAGAGGGGAGGGCATTGTACACTGGGTGTTTTATGAGGTATTCAGATGAAGATTTTCTCAATCCAGTGCCAAGAAATGGGCGTTCAAGAGGTAAAGGAAATGTTTTTTGTGTTGGAAAATTGAGTGAGTTGAACTTTTTATTTTGATAAATATGGCCTGATTTTGGAATAATGAATTGCAGGGAGCATTATAGTGATAGTGGTTTCAGTTGTTAGTTCTTTGGTGGTTTTAGGAGTTGGAGTAACTATAGGAGTTTATATTTGGAAGCACAGATATATACAGAAGAAGAGAAAAGGTAAGAAAGCTAATACTGTTTGCTTCTGCAATGTGAAATCACCAGAAAAGCGCAATGAAATGGCTATTAATACATTCCATTCAATTTTCCTTATTTTCCAGGTTCAAATGATGCACAAAAGTTGGCTAAAACCCTTAATGATAGCAGCTTGAACTTCAAGTACTCTACACTTGAGAAAGCGACAGGATCTTTTGATGATGCCAACAAGCTTGGACAAGGAGGATTTGGATCAGTTTATAAGGTAGCTTTTGTCTTCTAGTATTTAGTAAATTATAAAAAACTGTTTGCCATTTTTTTTTTTCGTCTGATTTATTTGTTTCCTTCATTACAGGGAGTTTTGGCAGATGGAAGAGAAATTGCCGTAAAGAGGCTTTTCTTTAACAACAGACACAGAGCAGCAGATTTCTACTATGAAGTGAACATGATAAGTAGCGTGGAGCACAAAAATCTGGTCAGATTGTTGGGATGCAGTTGTTCTGGACCTGAAAGCCTTCTTGTCTATGAATTCCTGCCTAATAAGAGTCTCGATCGCTTCATCTTCGGTAAATACCACTCATATTTAAAGCTTATTTGAGATTGCAAAAAACTTTCCTACTGAATTGAGCTGAACTTGACAATGTTAAATGCGACAGATCAGAACAAAGGCAAAGCACTCACTTGGGAGAAGAGATATGACATTATTATAGGGACAGCACAAGGCTTAGTCTACCTTCATGAGAACTCCAAGACCAGGATCATTCACAGAGACATAAAGGCCAGCAACATTTTATTGGATTCAAGATTTCGTGCTAAAATTGCCGATTTTGGCTTGGCCAGGTCTTTCCAAGAAGATAAGAGTCACATCAGCACAGCCATTGCAGGAACACTGTAAGTGTCAGTTTCGAATTATAATAGATGGAGTATTAGTCCAACTTTAATCTCAATAATATTGCCATGTTTCATTATGAAATTGATATAAATATGCAGCGGATACATGGCTCCAGAATACTTAGCTCACGGCCAGTTAACCGAAAAGGTAGATGTCTACAGCTTTGGTGTGCTTTTGTTGGAGATAGTCACCGGAAGGCAGAACAACAGGAGCAAAACCGCAGAATATACGGACAGCCTAGTCACATTGGTAAGTTCCAGGAATCTCACCTTTCCTGATTCTGTTTTTTCAGTTAATCTTTAAGAACACGATTAATTACTGAATTTATCTACTCTTTATCATCTTAATCTTAATTCTTCCAAAAAAAAGACGTGGAAGAAATTTCAGGCAGGGACGGTGGAGGAGCTTTATGACCCAAATATAATGTTGCACAACCACCATAACAGCCATGTGAAGAATGACGTTTTCAGAGTAGTGCAAATAGGACTTCTTTGTACACAAGAGACACCATCACTTCGACCAACAATGGCCAAGGCGCTACAGATGCTAACAACAGAGGAAAACCTCCCTGCTCCTACTAATCCCCCTTTCATTGACGAAAGGACCATGGAACTAAATGACATGTGCGAGGACCCATGGTACCCCCTCAATGCTGGCCTTTCAGCATCAATTGCAACGGTCACCCATAGTTCCTTCTATCCAAGATGACCTAAAGAAGAGGATAATCACATTTATAATTTTGATATCAAGTGAAAGATGAGCATCTCCAGTTGGTGTGTGGCACTGAATTCAGGAATCTGTTGGGGAATTTGTAGATATGAAATTGAGGATAGTAATGTCAACATTTACATGTTTATTGTGAAAGCAGCAAAAAGTTTATCATGTTGTAAATTTGTATCATGACAGAAATTTTGAGTTTAAATGAATGAGTCTCAGCTTTGTCCGAATCCAGACATGATTCTGCAATTACAGGTACTTAATCCTAATGACTTCCAGGAGGGAAGGAGGGTGGGAGGGAGAGAGAGGTAAAAAGGGCAAAGGAAACAGGATTATTATTAATTTAGCAGTTATGTTGCCAGAAAGAACTATCTGCAACTGCGAAGAACTTATAGCATTGAATCTCTGAGCTCATACTCAACATTCTAAACCCAGTTAAAACTAATCTCATAAAGGGTCCTTCACAAAGTTAAGAACGCATTCTGGCAAATACCAAGCAAATCTTGGCTAACGTGTGGCTACCAGGTTCCCCATTGTGCCTCCACCAATCTCATAATGTCTGGCAGCAGAAAATCCTGCTTCCAGAGCAAGTTCCTCCAACTCCTTCCCTGTATCAGGAGCACACACCATCATCACCCAGTCAAAAAAAAGAAGCAGCAAGAGTAAATGCACCCTTCATAAATGTAATATTTCTAGTTTTGCATGTCCACATTCGAACAGTTTTTGAACATACAGGGATGTTGTCTTCCAAACATCTACCACGTTTGCATTGATGGTAAACAATAGAAGTCTTTAAAGTCTGACATAGCAGACAAATAGAGTTGTATCATAGCTCTCAGCAATGACGGTAAACAATCTGTAAAGGAAACTCCTAGGCAAAGAATGCTTAAAGAGGATTATCCAGCAAAATGAACTCGATTCGGATAGGAACTTGAAAGAGAGAAGCAAAGTTGAATATGCATTTTAAATATGAGTGAGGTTTTGTTGGTATTCAGGATTTTATTATTTAAAATCATACACATCAGTTCACTAAAAAAAAAAAATGGCAAACTGAACAAGAAGTTATAGCAGTTAAAAATCATACACATCAGGAAAACAAACCTGTTAAAAATTCTCTGATTGAATTCTTCAAGTATTCATACTCTTTTGCAAGGCCATAACCAGATGCCACAGGAACAATAACATTGTCTATCACCCATTCCTTGTTGAAAGAATAAAAGATCAAGCAGATAATAACTTTAAGCTTGCCAATGATAAAATCAATTGACATAACAAAAATAATGTTCACAGTCAACAATAATCACCATTAGGACATATTTCAAGCAAAAACAATTCATTGACAGGGACCAAGTTTCATTTGTTGGATTACAATTAATATGTCATATGAACAGAATTTCAATGTCAAGAAGGCAAAAAAGCAAAGCCTTTTATCTTGTGACTGAATACCTGAAATGAAGAAACAAATGGTTGAGTACTCTTATTGAAGTCGAGAACAGATGTTTTTGCACCTGTAAAAGCAAGAATGAGATATTTTGATCAACTGTCATTTTGTTGGATGTGTTTCCGACTGAGAAAGAGAGAATAGGACCTGGTTTCAAGACTCGAAACATTTCCTGCATGGCCTTACGTCCATCAATCACATTTCGAAGCCCATAACCCATAGTAATAGCATCAAAGTGACAGTCAGGAAATGGCAAATCAGTTGCATCACCCTCAACCCACCTGTGATTAATACAAGAAATAACTTTTGTAGAGCAGGTTACCATACGATTCATATTGCGGGAACCATAAAACTCAAAATCACAAAGAACTTGATAAACATTAGCCAATGAAAAATTTTCCCCTTCCACCTTAAGTATCCTCCTAAATCACTAAACTTTAAAAATCTTTCCATTCACCTAATTGATATATACCAATGCTCACTCAATGTTCTTGTAGAAGTCCCCTGAAAGCAGCTGTTGCCGAGATGAAGCAATCAACAACTGTTCCTTTGCAAAATCCAAACCAGTCACCTACACATTATCACCAAAAATTGGATTATAGAACAACAGTACACTACTTAAATATATACAACAGCACAACAAACTGACACATTAAAATATATGCTTTATGGCTAATACTACATCTCTCTGTTCTTAATTCCCATTAGGGTTAGGCTAATCAACAAAGTAGCCCTCATCTCTCCAAAATACTGCCCCATCCATAAATCAACAAGAACAACAGTAGTTATTATTAGAATTTCATCACAGTACTTATTCACTAATATTTTCATTACCCAAGAAGAAAATGCAGATTTCACAATAATTTTGCAAATTGCCAAGAAGCAGCATCACAATTAACTCTGTTCAAGAAATTATTAAAAACACATAAATAATACAAGGAGAAATAACAAACCTTTCCATTGGAGCCAACCTTCTCAGACAATAGAAATGCCAAATCCCCACTCCCACAACACAAATCCAATACATTGTCTCCCTTTTTCACCCTGCATCAATATACCAACATTTTCAATAAATGATTTCTTGAAAACCCAAAAAAAAAAAACAAAATAACCGTTAAAAAAAAAACATACCCAGACCAGGATACAGCCATTCGTTTCCATATTCGATGTTGACCCAAACTAAACAAATCATTCAACTATTATTTCCAACAAAGAAAAGAAAAAAATTAGAGAACTTATTAATAAAATAACATTGAAATAAAATTAGAGAAACAAAGGGAAAAAATGGTGCACGTTATCATAAACAGGAGCAATGCCGTTAAAGAGCGCCTGGCGTTCGTTAGAGCATCGAACTGATCGGTATTTGAACCGAGGAAAGGAAGGTCGCAAACCGTACGGAGAAGATAAACAGAGCCGAAGAGAAGCCATGTGAGCTCTGTTTTATCTTGAAAATCTATGTAGTTTATTGCGATAAACTAAAGAAATCAGATATTCATAAACAAATTATGGGCTTGGGCCTGTTTATAGAACAAATAAACTATGGGCAAGGCCCACATTAAGTCCATTAGACCCAATGGGCTCTTCTAGTTTCCCAAATGGAACATTCATTAGGCATTCTTTTTTTTTTTTGGTAACGTGTATTATTTAGCTATCAAAAGATTTCTTTACGTAGAAGTAATTTTTTTTAGGTACAGAGGAGGGAAAACCCATTCTATCAAAAAAAGATAAAAAGAGGGAAAACCCCAAAAAAAACCAAGCTAGACCATGATTCTTCTAGGCCAAGAGACCCCAATCACATCTTCACGCAAAATTGGGAGTACACTTGCTGGAGGATTAACAAATTCAGAGCTACCTCTCTCTCACAGCCAAGAGCTGCATTTGATAACCAGTCAGCAATCCGATTCCCTTCACGATACACATGCTGAACTTGTACTTTAAGGATACTCTTCTTAATTCTACGCACACCTGAAATAAGATTAGTATACTGGCCTTTGCAGGAGGTCTCACGAGAAATCCACTTCACCACAAGAACAGAGTCTATCTCAAGAACCAGATTTTGGAACCCTCTCGCTTTAGCTAAAGCCAAACCTTTGAGCACCGCCCAAAGTTCTGCAGCAATGGCTATGCAGAACCCGATATTAATCACATAGCCAAGAAGCCAACGCCCATTGTGATCCCTGAAAACCCCTCCATCATGTAAAAGTAATTTGTGGCTAATTAGGAGTTATTATCTATATCTATAAATAACTAAATATAGTAATTTGTGGCTAATTAGTATTGGGAGATCTTGTCTTTGAATGGTGAGAGAGTTAGTAGAATAATACTAAAATTGAAATTTTTTAGGTGAGTTAGAACAAAATTAAAATTCCAATTGTTTGGATAAGTTCCAAAAAGACTACAATGATGGGTATCTAAAATAAATAAATTCCCAATGATCTCACCCCCCAAAATGATCAAAATATTATTGTAGAAGAAAAAATTTCAGAGAGAAAATGAGAGGTGAAAGTTTCATAATAGTGGTGCTTGTGCTTGTATGCTTAACAAGCATCGTAATTGCTGCTGCTGATGATTTGAATTGTGATTGTTTTTGTCTGCCTGGCTGCACAAAAACTAAAGGATGGGTTCAAATTGGAAGAGGTCAAAATGAGAAACAATGTGTATGTAATTGCAATTACCCACCTTTTTTTCAATTTCTATTTTTGCCTACACCAACAGCACCACCACCACCAGCAGCAGCAGCAAATCAAAACCCACCACTAGTTTCAGTGCCTAAAAAACCACCGCCACCGCCACTACAACAACCCATTTTTCAATTTCCATTTTTCCCTGCACCAACACCACCAATTTGTTGGTAGTGAGTCCCTCCTCATTGTGGCTCACATTTGATAAAAATTTTGTGAGGTGCCTAGCACATTTGAAATTATAAAAAAAAAAAAACAAAGTCTGAAAGTTAGCTAACCAACCAAAGAAAAGTGGCTCACGTTGCAGTTCAGGCCTATATATATGGCCATGCAAATGGAAGAATAATATAGCAATTGCAAAGAAGCAATTTGTGTGACAGAGAACAATTTTCTCTTAAGAAAATTTTGAGAGAGTATTTTATGTGTTTTAGGAAATAATTTTTAAAAAGAGGAGTGACAAAATAGTTCTCAAAAATACTTGAGGTATTTTTGAGAAATACTGTGAATATTATTATTTTGAGTTTATCTCATTTTAATATTGTGTTGCCTCTAAATTTAATTTAGAGAATACTCTATTGTGCCTACTATTCGTAATAGTAGAAGTATTTTATTCAAAATTTGTCCGTTAACGTAGCCCAAAAATTAAGAGTGAATCACGTTAAATTGATGATATTATTTTTGTTGATTGTTATTATTCCGCATTTTGATACTTGTGAGCCCAACACAACTAACCAAAACCCACCACCCATTTTTCAAAACCCTTTCTTTCCTTCACCCACGACACCAGCAAAACAAAACCCACCACCAGTTCCAGTGCCATCGACACCTCCGCCACCACAACAACAACCCCCTCCTATTATAAATTGTGTGACTACCACTTATACATTGGGAGATTGTGTTGCCAGAGCTGCAATTGGTAGTTTTGATCCAAATATTGAACTTGGTAAACAATGTTGCTCTATTTTCCGAAATTGGGCTAACGATTGTTTTGGTGGAGATCAGTTCATTCCTCGATTGCACTCCACCTTGGTGCCTTCAGATCTAGTTCAATTCTGTCGAACTCATTAGTATTTGAGTATTTCATAGTATTAATTTTAACCCAAATTCTTTGCTTAGTAATCAATTATTTTGTTAGAATCTATTTAGATTCAGTTTGCTATTAGCAATTCGTCAGGTGTTTGATGTTGGAAGGCATTTTGTTAATTGCTTTCAGTTTTATATATATACATTTTCTTAGCCAATCTAAATTCGAAAATTTTCGAAATTTTGATCTGTTGGATGGGCGCTTTTTTTTTTTTTTTAATTGAGATTTCAGATCTTGTGAAAATAATTTTAAATAGTTATGAAATTAACTATACTTAATTAAATATTATAATTTATGCTTTTTTTTTTTTTTGAACAGCAATGAAAATTATCCTTCATGAACAAGCATATAAGCATGTTCTCCACTGTTGTTAGATTTACAACCTGATCAAGAGGTAATTGAAAAAGGATATTGATAAGGAATAAAAATATTCAACATCTTATTGGGCTATAAAGCCCAATTTACCAAGGAGTCTTTTCATGGGCTCGTATCCAAGTTCAAGAAGGAAGACCCTTTAAGTAGAGCCTGCAGTGCATCATACGAAGAATAAGAATGGTAACTGGTCGAGTATGAGGTGGATTTTGTAAAATTCTTACTCGATCCGTTTAAAAAATAAAATATTCATCCAAAGTGGGGCAGGGCAGGTATATCTATTTATATATTTTTTTTTTTTTCCTCATATATATATTCATTTATATATTTTTCTATATATCCATACAATATAATTTATATTTTACATAAAAAATAAAATTTTAAATTTTAAAACATATAAATTAATACATATAATATTAAAGAAATAATATATATATATATATAATCTGGTCGGATTTTGTTCGATTCAGGTTATACTATTACCCGAACCCGACTCGGATATAAATTTAAAAATTCATCCTGCCCCATTTACTAAACGAAGTGGGTAATAAGGGCTGGGCGAGGCGGACTGGATAAAATTGCCAACCCTAGCGAGAAGGCTCCTCACCTTAGACCCTCCTCGTCGACGAACATAAAGTCACATGATGAGCCACTATAGCAACTGTCACTCATTCATTAAAAATGTAGTAAAATCACAAGTTGAAACATCTTCCGGGAGCTTCTCTTTATGGATGATGGAAGAATTCTACCACTGAGGAGCCAAATTGCTCGTCCATTCGAATCTTTAGATGCAATTCCTATAAATTTTATTCTCAAACCCTAAATGGTACTCATCATTATAGAATACCTCATCTCTTTAAAACTTCTACTATCTATAAGATAAAAAAATAAGGATCCGTTTGATAGGCTGTAATGCAATGTAATGTAATATAATCAAATGTATTTTTAGTGTAAATATTATACTAAAAATATATTTGATTATATTATATTACAGCCTACCAAACGTACCTTAAGAACATGAACATAAAATCTAAAGCATATATGAGTAGATTATATCTTTCTTGAACGTTATAAGGAATTAACCCTCAAAATTAACCTATCAAGAGTAGAATAGAGGACAAAACTCACTAAACACTAAGAAAACTACCAACAAAAGCTAAGAGCTCAAAGAAAACATAGAAGAAAAGGCAATGTTGGGGGCTTTAGTATTTTCATTATTAGCATAATTGTTGGTTATTGGAACTTTTCCATCTATTGAAACTTTAAAAAAATAATTAATTTTTATGCTATGGGCAATAGACTTATTCATTAGTCAGACTCGAGTTTGAAAAATATCAAATTTTTTAAAAGTTTGACCTACAATTTTCTTCACGAGCTAATTCAACGAAGAATAATGAAATTTCACTTTAATCAAGATCTAATTTCACTTTGATCCATGAATAGGTTCAATGAAAAATAATAAAATTTCTTGAGGTGCATTTTAAATCTTCTCAGGTTATGGAGCACAAATAACAAGACCCACTTTAATTCTTTTAATATTAGATAGATTATAGACTATATACTCTCTACTAATTAAATTATAATAACTAAATCATGGATTAGGTCAAAAAGATAATGGGAAATTGAGAATGTTATTGTTCACCTAAATTGATTAATTAAAGGAAAAATCCACATAAAAAAATTTTAATTTAATTTAATTGTAGCAACACCTTCCAAGTTGATCCCACTTACAACTTTTGTCTCTAAGAATGCCTTATATTGTCTTAGAAAAAAGATTACTTTCTCCTCAAATAGCTATTATAGAATCTTTCTTCCTTTTGACCAGAAACAGTCTTTTTCTGGTTTCTGTCTTGCGCTTCTACCACTATATTATACTACATTGTACACTGTACAGTGTCTCTCTTTTTTTTAATTTTTTTTTATCAAAGTTAGTTTTTAAAAAGCTATTTATGATTATAATTTATTAAATTTATTTTAAAAATACTCTTTTATGATATTTAATCAACATATTTTATTTATTAATAATGTCTAAGCTTATTCAATCTACAATCTACACAATTGAATCAGCTCAATTCGAGTTAAAATTTTATATTCTTAATTCAAATCTGATATGAATACTATGGAATGAATTAAATTGATGTAAAAGGGTATTCTTCAATCCAATCCGTTTAAAAGACATATTTATATGAATTAACATTGAAAAAAAAAAATTCCCAAATCATTAAAATCACCAATCAGTTGGATCAAATGGGTAACTAGACCATGATCATGTCTTTTATCATGGCTTGATCACTGCCCCTCTATTATTTTCAGTCCGTATATTACTTTTAGTCTGTTTTGTTTATTTTTTTTTTTTATATATATTTTAGTTGGTTGAAGTCTTTTTTATTATATATATATATATATATATATATATATATATATATATATATATATATATATATATACTAAAAGGTCTAATGAGCTGAAATAACATTGTAAACTACATAACAGAAGTAGTCATCCCCTTTAATATCTCTCACTAAATTAATTTTATGGTTTAAGAGAGTCAAAAGAACTCACACTTCCTACATCTTTAAAGTGTCGAGAAAACTAATCAAATCATACTTGATTAGTTGATTTAAGTTGATTTTGTTATTTGAATTAGTATTGAGAAAAATATTATATTAAAAATATTATTTATTAACTATTAAAATTTATTTTTAAATTAGATTTTATACATATCCCGAACTAAATTTTTAATAATATTTAAAATAATAATACTTTTTTGAAAAATCTTTCGGTATATATTTTAGCTCTAACAAAGGGAGGCTCAAAGGCATCTTCTGACAGCGATTGCCTTTGTATTATTTATCTAATCTAATTGTTTAATATGGGAACTCTAGCTATTATCTTATTGGTTTTAGAACATCTTCCTTCTCTCTCATAAGTCATAACCTACCCTCTTATTTTAAACCAAACACAATTTTTCCTACCTCTAAAATCATTAAAATGTCAAATTTTATAAAATACAAAACGAAAAGAGAGTTCAATTTTAGAAATGAATAACCAAAATGTCTATGGAATTAAGCATCATAGATTTTTTTTTTTTTTTTTTTTTTGAATTTTTTCCAAAGACTATTGTGAAGCAAAAAAGAAATTTACATATAAGCAAAGAAGAATTTTTATGGAGACATTAAAGGGTCATCACCACTCAAAATTTGAAAACTTTAATAAATATTATATATATTTAAATTTTTTTTAAAAATTTAGTTATATTTTTAATATTTGACCTCCTCAAAATTAAAAGTATTTGTCTTAATATAATGAAATACTTTTGATTTATCCCTTACAAAAATAGAGTTCAAGCTCTCTCATAACTTAGAAGTCAAGGATTTAATATGATTTTCTTTTTTCATCCACCTCCTCCTCCTCCTCAATAGACTCTCAAGGAAGAATATATATTTATTTTTAATTCTTATTTATATATGAGATTATTGAGGGATGAGATTGACATATTCAAATTTTACTAATTAATAATATATTTTTATTAACATTAATTTTTTAAAAAATTGAATTATGACAAAAATCTATTGTTTTTAGTTGGAGATAATTAAAATTATAAAATATAAAATCCATTTTTATCAAATTATTAAATTCATAAAAACACTTATCTTGCTCTAAATTAAAAAAATATTATTATACACCAAGATATACCTAATGATAAGTACATATATAATTTGGACAATAAATTCATATTATATTTTCTCTTCCCATGCTCAAAAAAAAAAAAAAAACACTACTCAAAAAAATTCATGTTCGGTGAGTAGCAATATCAATACTAATCAAAATTAAGAGGATAAACTTATATAATTTTTTTTATAAAATTGATAAATAAATTAAGCCATTTAATTTTTTTTCTTTTTAATTTATAGCAATTAATTATAAATATTATCTAGCCAATTATAAATAATAAAAAAATTTCCATTTTGTTTTCCTCTAATTAAGCATAGGTAAAAGAATATATTAATTATGCATGACATATAAATTAAATAAATAAAATTAATATATAGAAGTAGAGCCAATCCCATAAAGTCATTAACAAACAAAATAATAATTGTGCTGATGAAGCAAAAATAAATAAAGGGAAGAAAAGTGATGATGAATAGCTCAAAAGTGTAATCTTCCACTTTTATTCCTTTGACTACCCTAAAAATGCAAGTCAACTATTGTCTTCCAATTGGAATCTGCCTAAACACCCAACAAAAAATTAATTAATTATATTAACTACATTCAAAAAAAAAAAAAAAAAAAAAAGCCAAGGAACATGCATGAAATAATCATCTTCCTAATGTTGTGCTTTAATTATACAAATTCTCAAGAAAGCCGAAAGTCTAATTAAAGACTATATATCACTTGACCCACCATTATTATTATTACTATTAAATATTTACCAAAATCAATTATGCAAATGGTTATTTGATAGATTGCATAGTTTTTGTCTAATTAATGTCTAGTAAAAGCAAAGATTAGGGTATGATTATGGAAGATCAATTAGATTACAAGCATTTCTTTTTTTAGGGTTGGCCTAGCAAGCCAATTAGAGCAAAACAAGTGAAACTATAAACCTTAAAATTCAAAAGCACAAAACATTTTGTCGGGTTAAGGTATCTTTTTAATCTTTGACTAGAGGTAAATTAATTACAGTTTTTTCTACTATAATTTGCTTGCTTAAACGTGGCTTAAGGTTCATCGTGGTATGTGCTTAAAAAGTCAATTAGTATAAAAATTTATCTTATTAGCAACTAATTATAATTAATTAAATTAAATCCTAGACTACATATATGTTCACATGGGTATCTTTTGATAAGGACTCTAGGACTATTTTCAGACATGAATTTATGCCACGTACGTTTGACTTGTAATTGTTCCTAATGATAACAACTTTAATCTCTTAAATTGCACCGTTTAATAAGGTTGTGGTGTTTACTTATTAATGAACTTTGTTCTCTCTCTCTCTCTCTCTTTTTTTTCTATTTTTTTTATCAAAATGACTAATTAGATCTCCTGATGCTGATAATTAAGCTTTATTTGCTTTGACTAATGATCGTATATAGATGATCACTAATGGCAATTAGTGTTCATGTTCTTTCAATACATGTCGATATTTCATTTATCAACCCATCATTATTTTTTCTTGTTAATTTTTTAATATAAATTTGAGAAAATCAACCTTAAAAACTAACTATTAAAATTGAAAAATCAATTTCTATATTAATCACTTAATATATTTGTATTTAATTAATGTGAGATTTTTTTTCATATTATATTATTATCAACCCCTCAAGTGGCAACTAGACGAATATAATTTTTTATTAAACCTAATTGACAATTGCAAATTTATAATATAAACTGAGTTGATACAATTGAAGGCTCAATATGAGCGAAAAACAAATTTGAAAACCCGTTACCGGGCAAAAGATAATTAAAAGAAATCCACCACGAGATAAGAATTAAAGGTCCAACACAGGCGAAAAAAGAAAATTGAAAGCTTATCACCGAGTGAAAGACAATTAAAATAAAGACAATTGAAATAAACTCACTACGAGACAAGAATTGAAATCAAATTAAATCCGAAATATATCGAAAATTGAAAGATAAATTAAAATACCAATCCAAATTATGATATAACATGAAGTTGTAAAATGATCGATTAGGATCTGATATCATGTTAAGTTTTTAATATAAATTTGGGAGAATCAACCTTAAAAAATAACTATTAAGATTAGAGAGTTTATTTTTATATTAATCACTTAATATATTTATATTTAATTAATGTGAGATTTTTTCTCATATTATTTTCTTAACATTTCTTGTTCAAGACTAGTTATGGTATTGAGTAATAATTTAATTAGCAAAAAATTGCTCTTCTTATAATATAAAATATCAAGAATTTAACTTAGTCTTGAATTTCTTCTTTTCTTTTCTTTTTTATGTACCAAAAACAGGCAATTATATATATTTTGCTTTCTTGAAATAAGACATTCACACGGCCAATAGATGTTGGCATGAAATAGGATGATCCTTAGGTAGAGGAGGTTAATTATGGGTGTTGTCTCTCCTTTATTGACAAATTTCACTAAATAAAAACATACAGCAGTTAGATTCTATAATTCCATTTGAAGTTTAATTTAGAGTTTTTTTAATTAGTATTTTGATTTTAAAAAATATTTTTTTTTATAAATGATGTTTTGTGAAACACTCAAAATAAATTTTTTTTTCTCAAATCATGATGTGTTAAATTAAAAATAAAATAAATAGAATTTTATATAGAATTTTTCTATTGAGTGCTCTAAAGACACTGGCTAATATAAATAAATTTAAAAATGAATTAGATGAATGATAAGTGAAGATTTTAACATATCATTTAAGATGTTATTAACTTTAACTAAATAAAACTCTATTCAAATTTTTATTTTTTTCTTGTTAACTCATTTTTAAATTAATTTAATTATTTTTATATGAAATAACTATTTCCTAGATCAATTTTATTTGAAATAATTATTTTTTAACTTTAATTTATTTATTTAGTATCATTGCTTATTAATAAGTACTTTTAGAATACTCGTTAAAAAAATAATCAGTATAAATAGTCTAATCACAATTGCAAACCAACAAGTAATACCAAATGTTAGGAATTTAAATTATGATTTATAATTTCTCTCTTCTCATGAAATTTATTTAAGAAATAATAATAATAATAATAATAATTGCATTATGCAAAATTAGGAGACTTTGCAATGAGGGTGAAAGGGACAAATAAGGATTAAATATGATTTGTAGGGTTGCATTTTCCACATGAGAATAAGGCAGAGAGATCTTTTATGGAATTCATTAGAAAATTAAGAAATATACAAAGCCAGAGTCTAATTTCTGGACCACAACCCACTTTAACAAGTAAGCCAATTGAAAACAAATTATGAAAATGCTTAGGAACTCAGCACGTGCATACTTGATATCAGTGTGGAATTTAAAAATGAAAGATTGAAGAAGATGTGCACATGCATATTTAATTAATATATTATTATACTGGTTAATTATTATTTAACACATAAGATTTGACTTAATTTATAAATTACTATAATTTTTATTTTAAAAATTAAATTAATAGATTTTTAATATTTCATTCAGTGAAGTGCTTAATTATTCTTTTAATTTTTTTTTTGTTAATTTAAATGGTTTATTAAATTTGTTAAAAAATAAATGGAAATTAAGAATCGAAAGAAATGGAGATTTTTTACTAAAGGAATGAAATCATTAAGTTTTATCCTAAGAATAAATCTAAAAGATATTTGTAATTGGTGCTTAATATAATAATAAAGATGATGATATTTAGAATTGGAAGGAAAAAGTTTAAATTTTGCCAAATAATATAATAATTGGACTCTTTAAATATTAGAAAATGGAAACAAAACAGTGAAAATCCTTTTTTATTATTTTGTAATAGTTAGTGACCAAGGTGAAGTCAACAAGGTATAATGGATCTTTTCCATGGGTGTGGTTTAGATGTTAGTGCTCTGGGATCAAGTTTCCTGAAAGACACAAGAACGTGGCATGAGAGGGCAAAACCCTTGGGTTTGGTAAGAACTCTCTGATGTCTAAGTTCATTTTTTAAAAATTGAAGTTTGCAAGAAGTATGTTTGTTCTTCTTGTCTTACCTCTGTAACAATTATCATGGGTTGTTTGAGTCTTATAGGCTTTGTATGGTGAGGCCTTGATGATAGGTGGCAATAATGGAGGGGTTCTGAATGTCACATCAGTAGGAGCACTCAGAATGTATCATGCCGAATCTTGCGCCATTGTAATTAGGTTACAGCTAATAGGTGCAGAGTTTTGTGGCTATCTCTACTGCGATTGGCATACCAAAGGTGCTTCTAGCGTGTATGAGACCACCGAGAGAAAACGTCAACTCTGTTAGCTTGGCGCCCAAAACAGGTGCTTGGGCAAACTAGCACAAAGAATGCAGCGAACTGGTGGGGCAAAAAGCGCCTTGAGATCGGTCTGCAAGGGCTAATCTCTTTTGGAGGTGACTTTGCTTTTAGGCCTAATATAAGTCAGAGTATTCCGTCAATTCGATTCAAAATCGACGCAAATCAAAATAATTAAAATAATCAAATTTATATTTTACTTAAATTGAATTGAAATAGGAATTTATGTAAAACCGAATGGAATCAAATCGAAAAAATTCGGTTCGATTTGATTATTTTTTTTCTTTATATATATATATATAATAAATTTTGATCGGTTTGATTCAAATTAATTTTTTTGGAATAAAAATCGAATCAAATCAAAATTCAATTCGATTTACTATTTAAAAACCAAATCAAACCGAATTACTCAAAAAATTAAATCGAACTGAATCAGTTAATTCAGTTCAATTTTTCAGTTTCGATTCGGTTTTACTCACTCCTACCTAATAGTAACTCTTTGAAGCGCATTGCGAGTATTATTTTTATCTCTTATCAGTTAGAATCATATTTAGTGTAGGGCTATAATCGAGCCGAACTTTAGCATGTTCAGGCTCGACTTAATTTTTTTTTTTTTTAACTTGAATCTAAGTTCAAGTTTTGGATTGAGTTTGAAAATCATGTTCAAATTTGACTCATTTAAACTCGAGCCCGACTCGTTAATAAATTATAATTCAGCTATATTTGAATTCAATTTGTTTATGAAAATACTCAACTTTCTAAATATTTATTTATAATAAAATAATTATAACAAAAATATTTAAAACTAGTATAGCTGAATTATAATTCAAAATTAGAATATTATCAATTAGAATCATATTTAGTGTATGGCTGTAATCGAGCCGAGCCGAGTTTTAGCATGTTCAGGCTCGGCTCAATATTTTTTTCTGAGTTTGAGCCCGAGCTCAAATTTTGAATCGAGTTTGAAAATCATGTTTAAACTTGACTCATTTAAACTCGAGTTTGACTAGTTAATAAATTATAATTTAACTATGTTTGAATTCGATTCGTTTATGAAAATATTTAACTTTCTAAATATTTATTTATAATAAAATAACTATAATAAAAATATTTAAAACTAACATAAAAGTAAAAATATCCAATTAGTGAAAAAAAAAATCAATCATAAAATTGAATATTACATGTATTATAAAGATATTAATTAATAAAAAATATATTTTTAAAAATTAGAATATTAAATTATATAATAAGGAAATATTAGATTATATTAATTAGGAGTATATATATTTTAGTCAAATTGAATTACTAAAAAGTTTACAAGAATATTAAAATATATTTTTTTGAGTGTTAAAATTATTAAGTTAATAATAATAATAATAATAATAATCAAGTTGTTTACGACTTTACTAATCGAGCTGTTCGCGAGCATATTTACGAACTTATAATTGAGTCGTTCATGAGTTTAATCGAACCGAACTTAACTTTATTCAAATTCGGCTCATTTATTTATCGAGTCTTAATGTAAGATTCAAACTTAGATTCAAACTTAATTCGTTTATAAAACGAACCTAATATGAACGAGTTTTTATTGAACCGAACATTGAACTGTTTGCGAATGATTTGACTCATTTACACCCTATTTAGTATAATATTCTTTATGACAAAATCATCATTACATAAACCTACTAATTAATCCTTTGTTGGTTTCATCTTTTTATTTTTTTAAAAAAATATTATCTTGCTTTTCATAAATTTTAGTTTTGTCAAAAAAAAAAAAAAAAAAAAAAA
>CATKHJ010066033.1:0-11130 GCA_949750685.1 Vernicia montana
AGGATTGAGCGCCTCAGCTCAGTGAGTGATACCAACCAATATACCAACCTGGTGTCCTAATGTCATTCTATCATTAATGCTCATGCAATATGTCACAAACACAATTTATCATATAATCTCATACAGAGATGGGAATCAGTCCACATGAATCATACTATCATCAAATACGGGGAGCCGACCCCCACCTTGGCTCTATGTGTCCAACTGAAAATTACTTTAAAAATCCAATACATAGGATATCAGCTGTCCCTGGCAGAAGCCATGCAGCGACCCGACTGGCAACAGCGAGCGATGAGCAAGCTCCTAGCCATCATACACCATTCAATGCTCATCCATCATATATCATAATCATATTCCTATTGACTCATGTGTCATCTCAATACCATCCAGCATCCACAATAATTATGCAACACATAATTTATAAATCATTCACATACATGTACCAGAATGCTCAATAATTACTTATAGTGCATAATTATATAATATATATTCATTCAATAAATGTAGATGCATGGAAGGCAGGAAAGTATATTAAAATCACTCACAACACAGGTGTCGAGAATCAAAGTCAGTCACTGATTAGGACCTGGAGCTGCTGATAACGGTCCTGAACGATTTAGAAAATAACATATAATAAATTATTAGGAATGGAATTTTAATTACAATTAACTATTTAAATTCATAACAAATCCGATACGTTGAAATAAATCATTTTGATACTAAATTAATCATCATGGATAAATTCCGGACTATTGGTCGCACTCATCGGAGAGTCGCCGAAAAAGTCATCGGAAAATATCGATGGTGTCGGATAGCGGCGAAATTGGTGTCAATATGTTCGTATCGAAACGTAGATACCAAAAATATGCACCACTTAATTTTCTCACCAAAGGATCGCCGAAAAATCACATCGGCAGACCCGAAATAACACCGTAATTAGGCGAAAATTCAAACGTTCACCATAATTTGCAAATGAAATACCGAATCAAAGCTTATGAGATAAGGAGTCCAACGGTATAAGAATCGTCGGAAACGAAGGTCGAAAAATCGACAAAACGGTGGTCGAAAGTCTGCTGGCCGGAGATCGCTTCGGCGGCGCGTGCGGCGGTGCTAGGTGGCGGACAGCGACCGGCTGGATACCGTTGGAAGCGTCTCGGCCTCAGCTACCTCCCTGGATGGCGCGTGTCATCGAACGGCGACCAAACGACGGCGTTCTGGCTAGTTTTCCTTCTGCCTTTCTCTCTCTCAGTTTCTCTTTCTCTTTCCTCTGTTTTCTGTTTCTTTCTTCCTTTTCTTCTTTTTTTTTTTTTTTTTTTGTTGCTTTCTCTGCTAACTTATCTAACATATAATAATAATAATAATAATAATAATAGATAGATAGATAGATAATGATAATAATAATAATAATAATAATAATAATAATAATTGTGTTAAATAAATTTAACTTTTAAATAATTAAATTAATTAATTAATTAATTTACTTAATTAAAATAATTATCCAAAAATTAATAAATCAAAATTCGAGGTATTACAAGCAGGTCCTCAAATCAATTTAAAAAATATCTTAATATATTATATATATATTATTGTAAATATTTTTGTAATATGTAAATATTAAAATTTTTAATACCATGTAGACCTGGCCATTGTAGACTCGGCCACTATTCCAAACTGGAATTGAACCACCGGTTTCGGTTCCACATATTAGTGAACTAAAATCGGACCGTATATAGACGGTTCAGTTCGTAAGCTTCCGATTCTGAATCGGACCTAAACCAGTTATTTATTTTTTTTATAAAAATTACTCTTAAGACCCAAAGATTTGGCAGTTGAACTGGAATCAAACCGGCGATTTTGATTTCAGTTCAAAATTTTATAAAACTTGAATCGAACCATAAACAGTAACGGTTTGAAATCAGACCGAAACTGTGGGTATAATTCTAATTTTGGTTCGATTTTTGGCTAGTTCAATTCGATTTTAATTTCAAACCAGACTGTGACCAGGACTAATACCACATATATTTATATATAATATCATCTTTTATATATTAATACATTAATATATCATAAATCGCACAGAAAGTGAATTTTTTTTGCTTGTCTATCCTATATTCAGAGTTACAGCTCTTTTCAAAAGCTTCAAAAGAAGACATGACTGTCATTTGCCCACTTGGAAGAAATACATTAAATATAACTGATAGTTGTTGCACTTGGCAGTTTTTGCGTTTGATTGGTCTTTGTAATTAAAAAGGGTCAATTTGAAATGATATTCAAATAGTAGTATAATCTTTAATATATTAGCACAGTTAGATGAACCTTTGTTCTATTAATTGTAAAGTGTAGGGGCAAATGTGCAAAGAAGTCTGCTTTATAATGCACACAAGTGAAGTGGACTAGTCTCTATATATATGTGTTTGGACTTTGAAAATCTGCATTGTGGGAGAGAGAAAGAGAGTAGAAATTGGCATGTTTTTGTCTTGTAGTAATAGAAGTGTGAAGCTTTGATTAAATAAAATAAATCAGAGCCCAAGTGTCACTTGCTCTTCTTTTGTGGCAGTTTCATTGCCAATATACACAGACAAAATATTCCAACAAAAAAAAATTTATAATCAATAGAATTAGCAAGAGCAAACAACAACAACAGCAAAAGCTTTTCTCTGGTTTTTCCATCTTTTTAGAGTTCAATTCAATAAAAAAAAAAAAAAAATGTCTTCTGATCATTATTTTTTTGATAGCAATTTCTACCTCCATTCTAGCCCAGAAATGGTCTCCTCTGATGGAGGAGACCTTTTTTTTCCTGACCCATTTTCTCCCTTTTGTGATTCTGCTACCGACATCTTCCAAGAATTCTCTAACAACCAAAATACTCAAAACCCAGTTCATAATTCAAACTCTTTAGACAATTTTAGCCCAAATATCCTGTCATCTTCCCCTCCAAGTCACCAATTGGAAAACTTGTCTCTTTATCAGACAGCCCCTTTGCAGCCTCCTGAAAATGGTTCAAATTTGGCAAATGAGTATGGTAATTCCTCTGGTCTGGATGCTTTTGGAGTCAAAACTGAGGAATGTCAAATGGGTTTTGACTTCTCTTACAATAACAACTTCTTTATGCCTCATAGTTACAGTGGAGTAGAGAATGTGGCAAAGTTTATGCAAAGAAGCTATAGCAGCAATTCTTTTGAAGGAAAGCCTGACTTTCTCTTCCAACCTCGCTTTGATACTCTCTTGGAGTCACCAAATTATCAAAACCAAGCCTTGAGCTCACCTGAAAACAACTTTCTTGCTGGTCAATTGAGAAGGGTTTGCAGCACTGGAGATTTACAGGTAAAAATCACTCTCAATTCCCCTGTTTTTTGTTCTGCTTTTTAATCATTTTATAACTAATAAAATCTTTTTTTTTTTTTGCTCCCTTTTTAAACTTGTTCTAGAATATTAGAACAACACATACAACACAGAGGTCCTTTTCAAGCCCTTTGGCTACTGAGAGCTCCTTTATGGAAGAAGCAAACTTCAAAGTAGGTCGTTACAGTGCTGAAGAAAGAAAAGATAGGATTTCTAAATACAGAGCCAAACGTAATCAGAGAAACTTCACTAAAACCATTAAGGTAAGACCAAGTTTAATTTTAAAATAAACAATAAATTAAGCTATAATTATTATTATTTATTGACAACAAATGATTAAAATTGTTAATGGAGTTGGTTTTCTCTTCTTGTTTTCTTGATTAAAGTATGCATGTAGAAAAACACTAGCAGACAATAGACCTCGTATACGTGGCAGATTCGCGCGCAACGATGAAACTGGTGAGATTCCCAAAGCTGCATGTTCTACCAGAAATGAAGACGCTGATGAGCTATGGGTAAACATAATTGTTTTTGTTCTTGGTTCTTACGTTTTTGACAGTATATATTCAAGAACAAGTTTTATAGTTAGATCATTAAACTTTGGCTTGTATATGATATAAAAATGCAGATTATAATATTATTTTGTTTGTTTTCGCGCAGTTTGATGGGGTCGAAGATGATGGAGGAATTAGAGGAGAAGATGGAGGAGGAGATTTTATTAACAGTTATGGACAAGATCATCAGTTTCAGTATTACAGTTATTGAATGATTTTTGTCTGGACAGACATTTTTAAAAGCATTTTTGAAGAAGGAATTCAAAGTGCTTTTGAAATAAGTCATATATTTATGCTAAAATCTGCAGTTAATAGTTGTAATTTAGTTTTAGCAGTTAATTTTTAGTAGGTTTTTTTTTTTTTTTTTTATTTATCAACATTTTTTTTAGTTCCTTTTACTGTTTTAGTGAAATCATTTTCTCACTTCACTTGTTTATATATATGGAGATCAATAATGATTTAATATAAGGCAAATATTTTGACTTTTTTTTTTTCCCTTGAGCAAGATTTAGTGGTTATTTGAATATAATATCTCTTCTGTTGGTGTTTATATATAGTAATTAATGTCCAAATTAATTTCAGTGGGTGGTTAGTTTGCACTACCAAATTAAATGAATAAATAAATAAATAATAGTTAACCTTAGAGCCATGCACAAAATTATAAATATTAATTAATTTGGTTAGAAATCAACTTCTTCACATGTAGTATGTAATTATTGCTTTGTAATCCCACTAATAATGGACATTAATTTCTGATTTCTGTTTAGCAGATTGTCACAAGCAGAATTAAGGAATAATTTGTTAATTAGTTTGTTTTATATATATATATATTTATATATATATTAAACTGAAATCTTTTTAATTAGCTGGTATTCCATTAGATAAAGTGCTAAAAAGAAGTAAAGAAAAAAAAATATGAGAAAAAGCAAAGGAAGGTAGTAATTATGATCTGTATACTCATGCACAGAAAGTATAATTAAACTTTATAAAAGGAAAATAAATAAATAAAATGGGGACCTGTATATATAAAATGCAAGTAAAAATATGAAAGTATTCTGAAACTTCCATTATGAAACAAAAGAAAATCTTTTTGGTGCAGAGATAAGTCTCTTTTTTCTTCCATTTTCTCCTAACTAATTAAATTCCAGAAAGTTAATTACTTTTTTTGTTGTTTTAAAATTTCTTTATGTGTTAATCTGGTTGATTAGTGAAAAGAATCATTTAATTTTTATTGAACTAGACTTTAATCAATGTTAATAATAAGTATTTTTAGTGGATGGATGCCAATGTTTAAGTATCTTTTGTACAGCTTGAAGGACAAGTTTTTTTTTTTTTTTCTTAATTGAAATTTAAGATTAGTATCTGAAGTGTAGACTACATTTTTTTTTAATTTTTTTATTTTACTTAATTACTTTGAATAAATTACTATCAGAAAATCGTGAATTAGCGACAGATTAAATTATGTCGTAGACTTTGCGAGAAACTGCGTTAGATATATTAATAATTGAAAAAAAATAAAAATAGGGACTGATTACCGACTGATCAGCTATGATTTTACGACGGATATGGTCCTAATTGACAAAAAAAATTATGTCTAATTGTTTGATTTTTAAGATTCAATTGAATAGTTTTTTTAGGTCACATGGGATCCTAATTGTTATTGTTCTCTGCTCGTAGCAGTAATTATTGGGCAGCAGATCAGTTGGCTTTTTCTCATGAAGTCTTTGATATAGTTTATTGTTTCATCTCTTGGTTATTAAGTTGTTTTACTTATTGTTTTTTGTATTATAAGAACATTCAATTTGGGGTTTGGAATTCATGTTTAAGCCATTTGAATGGATTGGCATGAATGCCATACTTTTTTATTATTATTTTTTTAATGGCTGCCGAAGACATCTTTGTTCGCTTTTATGAATGGTTGGTATTATTTGGGGTGTGCAAACGGTTGGTTAGATTTAAAACAGAACTGAACTAAAATAATCGAAATAATTAAAATTGTATTTTCATCAAATTGAACCAAACTGAACTTAAAATAAAAAGCAAACCGAATCGAAAAGATTCGTTTAGTCGGTTTGAGCTGGTTTTGATTTTTTTTTTTTTTTGCTATTTTTCTTTTTTTATATAATTTTTAAGATAAAATTCAAGTAAATTTTAATATATATTTAATAAATATATATAATATAAAAATATTTTAATATATGTATATAAAATAAACATATTTTAATATATATATATATATATATATATATATATATATATATATATAAAGTTTGGTCAGTTCGATTTTAACTAAAAAATTTTGGATAAAAATCAAATCAAACCAAAATTTAATTCAGTTTTTAAATTTTCAAACCAAACCAAAATTTTAAAAAAATCAATCAAACTGAATCAATCAATTCGATTTTTTAGCTTCAGTCGATTTTGCTCACCCTAGATACTATGATGACCCTTATGATACACTAGTACATTTTAATACAATTTTACCATGTTTTTACTTTTGTCTTTGCCATGTTTTTACTTTTGTCTTTCAAATTTTTCTATGGAATTAGGATGCGGATGCATGGATGGCCTTAAAAGAAATGTACAATTTATTAGTGTTTCATTAACAAAATACCACTTAATAAACTGTAGGAACTTACAAAATGAATAATTTTAAGAATTCTTGTGCTTTTATACAATGATGGAGTTTGGAGAGCTTCAAATGGACCATAGTCTCCTAACTTTCAAAATATAAAAGATTTTGTCTAAAATTATAAAAATTTGATCATATATTGTATTTGACTCCCTTACTTTAAATGAAAATTTTATTTAAATATATAGAAATTTACGTAATTATATATATCAACTTGAAGTAAAGTATGATTTAAGAAATTTGATCCCCTGTAAAAAAAATTCTGACCCACACCGCTTTTATCCTTATTTCTCAATGTTTTCTTCACGTTAGCAATTTCCCTCTTCTCATCTTTAATTTTATATTTTATTTGTTATTAATTTCAATCTACCTTTGGCAGATATGTTGGATTAAAAAGCATGCATTTTTTTGGTTGGAGTTTGGCATTCTCAACCAACAGGAGACTTACTCTATGTTATCTTTGCGGAGATCTTATTGTGGGGTATTATTGTGGGCTTCTTATTGGAAACTTTACCTATTCACAAGGCCGTATCAATGTGAACTAAGACCTGGGATAAACTTTAAAAGAGGCCTAAGTTAAAAAATAAAAAAAAATGAGAAATTTATTTTTCTTTTTGTTTTTCATTATAAGTTGCACTAGTATATTTTTCTTTTTCAATCTCATTAGTATTATTAACATTATGATTTTGTCTAATTACTTTCACATCACTCTCTAATTTATTTTCAACTAAAGTTTATCCTTCAAATAAACTTGATGTATATCTTTTTTATTGTTACTGACAAATTTATTAAATGTTTATATTGACATTTCAATTTTTTTTCTTTTTCCTTAATTTCTGATATCTTCTTTGATATTTTCTATTATATATTATTTTATTAAAAAATATTCAACCAAAGTCAAAATCACAACAACACAAATAAAAAATTAATAACAAACACCAAATAACAAGAAAAAATCATATTTTTCTATATGAAATCAATGATCAATCAAATAATTAATAAACTCAATTTCAAATATAATATAAATATAAATTAAAAAAAAATGAAATTAAAGAGATAGAATGATAGAATCTGAGAGATAATATTTAAATCCAAATACCTAATTATTAGATGTAAATCAGTAGAAGAGAGAGTGTTAAAGGAAATAAAAAATATAGGAATTTAAGTTTTTATATATTGAAACAAATAAACAAAATTTTTTTATGAACATGGGCCCTCATTTTTAGAAAAAAAATAATAAAACCTTTATTTTATTTTATTTTTGGAAGAATGAAGAATCCCTCTTTATTTTTTTAAAAAAACAAAGTCTTCTTTAATAGAAAGTCCCTCGACTTAAAAAATAATAATAATAATAATTTTTTTTTTAGGGAGGCCCCACATTTTTTTTTTAGGGGGCTGAGGTAATTGCATCATTTGCCTCTTCCCTGGGACGAGCTCCGAGAAATTAAAGGATGTCGTATTACTCAACGACTCATGTTTTAGGATGCTAATTTTCAATATTCAAAGGACCAGTTACTTATTAGAGGACAATTGATTGCTGCTTAATACATAATTTTAATTTCTCCACAGCAATATGGAGCCAATTGCCAAATTTAATGTTGTAAAGACCATTCTTATTGGAGAGCCTTACCTGTGGATTTTGTTCTTTATTTTATTGGGTTTCTCTTTTCAAAAATTCTGTTGGGCTTTAGGCCCTATCGACTTTAGGGCCAGCTTTATCCCTCCCAAGCTTACAATAAAATAAAATATTTGGCAAAAAAACAAAAAACTTATAATAAAATAAATGGGAAGGTATAAAAAAAATATTATGTGGTTTTATTCAATTTTTTACTTTGGAGTTTATGAAATTTTTTTTTGAAAAAATAGGGTATGAGTTTGCACTGTTAGCATTTTTAGGATCTATTGCTCTATCATCGTTAGACTCAACATGACAGTTATGAGTTCCGTTTCAATATTATTTTTAATAAAAAAAAGTTTCATGTGAATTTTATCATAAATTTTAAAAAAAATCATGAAAACATATTAAAAAATCAAAAAGTTTAGATTATATAAAAATATTAATTATATAATAAAAAAATCATACATTAAATTATATAATTTAAAAAAAAAAGTAAAAATAAAAAATATTGACGGCGATTAGGGATGTAAATGAGTCAAGTCGTTCGTAAGCGGCTCAATGTTTAGAAGCTCGTTCGCGTTCAGTTCGTTTTACAAACGAGTCAAATTTGAACATTACTTTAAAGCTCGACAAATAAACGAGCCGAACTTGAGCATAGTTAAACTCGGCTCAATTAAGCTCGTGAACAGCTCGATTATAAGCTCGTAAACAGACTCGCGAACATATCGATTAATAGACTCGTGAATAACTCGATTATTATTATTATTATTTTGACACTCCAAAAAATATATTTTAAACGAGTTTTAAAAGGAGCCGAGTTCTAATTTAGCTCAATTATAATTTATTGTTAAGTCAGACTCGAATCGAATTCGATTATAGTTTATAAATAAACTTTTCATGAGTCGAACTCGAGTTTAAACAAGTCGAGTTTGAACATGATTTTTAAACTCGATCCAAATTCAAGCTCGATCTCATAAAAAAAATATCAAGCCGAGCTTAAGCAAGCTAAAGCTCGGGCTCGATTACAACCCTAACAGCAATAGGTTGGGACTCACCTAGACTTACCTAGATCGGTGAAGGAGTAGCACAGACAATGAAAGAAATGATTGGCGAAGGAGCAGCAAAAGAGACGGTGAGGTTTGGACTGGTAAACGACGAGCAGGCTTGACATGTGGATGCGCTGTGCGACAATGGTCATAGATGGCGTGGCGATCTGGGCTCCCAACTGGATTATGTTTGCGAGCTCATATGGGCTTCGATCAATGCCGATTTCAGCAGCGATGACGGCCGGTGATGCTAGGTTATTGTGTGTAGGCCTTGAAATTCAATCAGTTGAGGCTTGCGCGGGTGAGGCAGCAGTAACTCTAGTGCTAAAGGTAGCAATTGCATCGGCTGGGCTTCGATTGGAGATGAACCAGTTGGAGATGATTTCAAAGCAACAGCCAAGCTTCGATCAGAGATGATCCAGTTGGAGATAGCTTTGATCGAAGATAATCTAGGCGAGGTAGATATTTTTTAGTTATTTAGTAATTATTATAATTTGTTTAAAAATATTTAGTAAAAAATATGTTTAAACTATTTTTTCTTTTTTTTTTCAAATGTTAATTACCCACATGAATTTTCACTTATCCACATGGGTATATTATTTTATTAAAGAAAAAAAAAAGTGGGGTCTACTTATGCTATATAAGCGCCATGTCAGTAACCATTAGCAATGTTAGGGTTGTGGATCCCAAAATGTTAACGGTGCAAACCCTAAACCCTATTTTGTAAAAAAAAATTACCCCAAAGTGAAGATGAAATCATATAATATTTTTTTGTACTTTTTCTTAAAAAAAAAAAAAAAAATCACTTGTTGGGTTGGATCTTCAATTTCACGTGTTTGCAAAATAATAATAATAATTATTATTATTGTTATTATTATTATTCAATTAGTGAAGAGTATTCTCATGAGACTAAGAATTATGGTCAAAGATATAATAGTGAAAAAAAAATTATTTAATTAGTAAAAAGATATTGATATTTTTTTTTAAATCATTGTATAGTGCACTTGATTTATTAATAAACCAACATTTATAACCATTGGATCTATAATATTTTATTTTATTTTATTTCTAACCATTATATTGAAACCTTTTACGTGCTAAAATAGTAATTTACTCTAACTTTCTACCTTTTACATCGGTTTCTCTGTTTCAAATTAAATTGACCTATGAAAAATATTAGATTCATTGTATTTTTAATTTTTATTGATATAGAATTATAAAATAATAATATTATTTATTATATATATTTATAATTATATTTAATAATATATATTAAATAAGTAAAATGTATATTTAATAAGCTACTCATGCCCATTTTAAATAATAATAATAAATATAAATAACTAAATATAATTAAAAAATAAATAAATAACTAAAAAAAAAATTAATACCAAGGGATGCGCCTTTTGTTGATTTTTGGATGCCTTCCACAAAGTTTGGTCGCTTGATCCTATAAGATCGAATGACCAAGCTTTTTTTATTAATTTTTTTCTTTTAATTAAATTCAGATATTACTTAATTTTTTTTCAAAAAAAAATAATAATATATTAAATATGTTTAACAATTAATTTAAAGAGTGATAAATTTTTTATTCGATAAACTCAATTTAATGTCAAATCATTTTCAAATTAAAAATAATTATTTAATTTTGAAATTCATCTAAATTTTTTTCCATTATAATAAAATTTATCTTTGAGTCAAACACTAATTTTGAGATAGTTTTTTTTTTTTTTTTTAAATCTATTGAAAGGGTTTTATGTAAAATGCATGTTTTATAATTAAATTATATGACATTTGATTCAAAGTGTCATCTGATTGTATTAGATTAGATGACTTTTGAATTAATGTGTCATCTGATTGTATTAGATTATATGACTTTTGAGTCAAACACTAATGTTGGGTAAGTTTTTTTTTTAAAAAAAATCGTTGAAAATGTTT
>CATKHJ010066092.1:0-28212 GCA_949750685.1 Vernicia montana
ATTTTACTGGTGATAGAAAATATATATATATATATATATATATATATATATATATATATATATATATATATATATATATATATATATATTATACATATTATGTATATATTTATTAATAATATATTATATATATTATAATAAAAAAAGAAAAAAATAGTGAAACCGATAAACCGAACCGAATTTTTTTGGTTCGATTCGGTTCAGTTTTTACTATAAGTTCGGTTCGGTTCGATTTTAAAAAAATATAATTTCGGTTATTTTGGTTCGGTTTAGTTTTGAACCGAACCGACCGAATGCTCACCTCTATTGGCAGTAGTGAATTTAAACATGCACAAGGTGTGCACTCTAGGATCGCACAACTTGTGCATTCTGGGAAAATTATACTAAATCTCCACCTGATGCAATGGATACCTACAAATGCAACTTTGATGAAATTTTTTTAAACAAAACACAATAAATTAATAGATTCATTTCCAACTCAAATGCACAATTACTCCCTCAAAATAAATAAATAAATAACATGAATGATCAATTCGAAACACCAAATCACATGCATTGAAATACCAAATTATACAAGTTTAGAAATACTCCCTCAGATTTGACATGATTTGCTCCTCTTCTCTCTTTAGCAATCATCTCCTTGAGTAGGCTACAAATAATCACTTGAAACAAAATTAAATAATTTATGAAGAAAGACATTTTTATTTTATTTTATTTTCAAAACTAGAAATTAAAAGTTGCTAAAATTAAGCAAATTAAATGCGAGTTAAGTGAAAACTTGGGTTGCCTCCCAAAAAGTGTTTCTTTAACGTCGTCTTAGCTGGACTTTTTACCTCTTGACTTCAAGTTACCTCATCTCACACATTTTTTTATCAGGGATTAGCCTTCTTTGAGTCTCTTCAGATGCTTTATAATCACTTTCCCTCAAGTGAGTTGGAAAAGGTTTTAGCTCAAGAACTAAAGCTTCTTCTGTAGAGGGCTTTGGCAATTGCTTTCCCCTTTGCAACTCCTTAAATTTTGTCCTCTTTCGATAATGCACTTGCTCTTGTTCTTCTAAAACTTGTGCCTAAGCTACAACTTCCACATTTCTATCTTCACAACCAACTTCTTGTGTAAGGCAAGTTTCAAAAGGATTTTCCAAACAGCTCTTGTCAAACTCTTCTTGGACCACTTCATCAAGAATTTCTACTCGAAAGTATGTATTTGTGAAGGATGGGTATTCAGCAGCCTTGGAAATTTTGAACTCTATCATTTCATCCCCAACTCGTAGAGTAAGTTTGCTTTCCTTGACATCAATCAAGGCACCTGCTATTGCCAAAAATGATCTTTCAAGAATGAAAGGAATTTCAGTATCCTCCTCCATATCCAAGACAAGAAAGTCCACAGGAATATAGAATTTTCCTACCTTCACAAGAACATTTTCAATGATCACAACTGGATATTTCACAGATCGATCAGCTAATTGCAAAGTTATTCTTGTCTTCTTAAGTTCTCCAAGTCCTAATTTCTTACAAATAGAAAGAGGCATCAAACTTACACCTGCCCCAAGGTCACGCAAAGCCTTAGCAAACTCAATGGTGCCAATAACACATGGAATGAAGAAGCTTCCAGGATCTTTCAACTTCTCAAGTAGTTTCTTCTGAATGATGGCACTGCATTCTTCGATGAAGGCAACTGTAGCTTGTTCTTCTAAACTCCTTTTGTTTGATAGCAACTCCTTAAGAAACTTTACATAAGTTGGCATTTGTACCAAAGCCTCTGCAAAGGGAATGTTAATGTGTAGTTGCTTGAAAATGGTAAGGAATTTCTCATACTGATGATCTAATTTGCTCTTTTTTAGCCTTTGGGGAAAAGGCACAAGAGGAACATAAGGTTTAGGCAACACCTTATTTTCTTCCTCTTTTGGTATCTTTTCAACTTCCTCATTCTTGGCTTTCACTCCATCTTGTTGTGGTTGGATTTCCAGAACTTCATCCTTCTCGGGTTCCACATTCTCTTCAATTGGGACAACCCTCTTCTTTGGTGGAAGGTCTTTAAGTTTCTTCCCACTTCTTAAAGTAACTACATTACAATGCTCACAAGGGTTGCTTTCGATTCTACTTGGCAAAGCCCTTTTCTCTCTTCCTCCCAAAGAATTAGCTATTTGACCAATTTGGAATTCAAGGTTCTTACTTTGAGTGATGAGTTGATCAATTCTAGCATCAAGTCTTGATTCCAACTTATCATGCTACTTGTCTATCTTTTCAAACCTCTCAGTTGTCACATTAATGAACTTCTCTAAAGTCGACTCTAAGGATGAATTGGGTTCTTGGGTTTGGTGGCTTGGTTGGTTTCTTTGTTAGAATGGTGGTTAATATGGTTTTTGATTTGAAGTGTTTCCCCATTGGTTATTGGAACTTGAGCCTTGGCTACATGAAATTCCCCATGCAAGGTTTGGATGGTTTCTCCAACCTGGATTGTAGGTATTAGAGAAAGGGTTATTAGGGGGTCTTTGGTTTTGGTTTGACACAGTTCATTTGCTCACTGTGACAACACTTCATACTAGCATGTCCTCCATCACAAAAATCACAACTCATCACTTGAGCTACTTGGGAATAGATTGGCATAACTTCTAACTTCTTGGCAATCATATCAACCTTGGCATTGAGCATGGTAATAGCATCAACCTCATGAATTCTAGCCACCTTCTTTTGACTCTTTTTGTCACTAGACCAATGATAATTGTTGGATGCCATACTCTCTAACAATTGAATAGCATCATCAACATTTTTGTCCATTAAAGCTCCACTTGCAGCTGCATCAATGTGACATTTAATGAAAGTAGATAATCCATTATAAAAAGTTTGCACAATCAACCAACCAAGTAAACCATGGTGCGAGCATTTTTCTTGCAATTCTTTAAATATTTCCCATGCCTAATAGAGAGATTGACTCTCTTGCATTATGAAACTTATAATGTCATGCCTCAGTCTCGCTATCTTCCCTGGTGGAAAGTACTTGGCTAAGAATTTTCTTGTCATCTCCGCCCAAGTAGTAATGGACCTTACTTCTAGACTTCCATACCATGACTTTGCATTTCCTTTGAGAGAAAAAGGAAATAGACGCAGCCTGATTGCATCTTCGCAAACCCCATTAAGCTTGATAGTGTCACATATTTCAAGGAATTGAGCAAAATGGACATTGGGGTCCTCATGCTCGGTTCCTTCAAATCTTGATCGCTGAACCATTTGAATTAGAGCTGGTTTCAGCTCAAAATTGTTGGCCTCCACAGCTGGTCTCTCAATTGGAGCTTAAATCCCTTGAGCATTTGGTAGGGCATATGCTCGCAAGGGTTGATTCCTATTATCACCCATTGGAATTTGCTCTTATCCCTCTAGGTTCTCTTCTTTAAGGTGTACTTCTTCTTCTACCCAACCAAGTAAGAACTCTTGCTCGGTTTCTTATTCTATGACCTATTCTTCAATAATAAGACTAGGCTCTCCTAATCTTTCTTGAATCAACCTTTCTTTCCTTCTTTTGTTGTTAGCTCTACAAGTCTTCTCTATCTCAAAATTGAAAGGAACTAATTCAGCACCTTTGTTGCCTCTCATAAAACTTTGAGCACCTTTAAAAACAACAACTAAATAAAACTATCAAATAAAACAAGATTAAATTACCATAAATTTTATTAATTTGATATCAAAATGTTGTATCCCCGACAACAGCACCAAAAACTTGTTTGCTATTTTCTTACCGCAAGTGCACAGGTCAATTGTAGCAATAGTTTTAAAGAGTAAAGGAGTGTCGATCCCACAGGGAAACAGTTTTGATTACCAAATATATAAACTTTCTAATATTTAATCAAATGGTAATTATTAAAATTTTATCAAAGTACTAAAAAATTAAACAAACAAGAAATTAAAGATTTGATTTAATTCAATAGCAAAACAACCTAGGGTTTAGATTTCAATTGGTTTTCAAAACAAGTGGTTCATATATACTTTTGTCAACAATCAATTTAAATGGAATTAAAGGTGACTTTTCCTAGTCTAAACAAAGTCCTTTTTCAAGGTAAATTGTTAATATCTAATTCTAAACTCACACCTATTGTCGTGGTTGCAAGTGATTAGGTTGGATTCATTAAGTTCTATGGAAAGCTATCATAAACACCACCCAAGCATATCCATATGCCTATGAAGTAACATTCCTAAGTTTGTCTTCCCCATGAACTAATGTCATACTTCCACTTTCGCTCCATCATATAGCATCTTAAATTGTGTAAAAGGTGGCCAATCAATCACACACATTAAGCACAAAGAAAACAATTCAATTCCAATATAAATGAATAATTAATAAGGTATATATGAAATCCACAAGAATCAACCAATATCCATCCAAACCCTAGAGAAAATAATTTAGCTACTCATAATTGAAAGAATGAAACAACTGAATTAATTAAATAAAATAACATGTTCAATACAATAAAAACTAAAAGAAATGAGTTTAGAAAGGAACTCTTGAAGAATCCAAAAATCTGGAAATGCTAGATTGATATGCTTCTTTCACTTCTCCAAAAATTGCAAAATCCCCTCATAAGAAAACTCCAAAGATTATTCTAAATCTGAAAATTAATTCTAATCTACTCTCTAATTTGTGTCGCCCCTTTTCTACTTGTTTTTTTCTTCCTTTTATTCACCAAAAATCGTTGCCCTTGTTTCCCAAAACTGATCCCTTTAATTTTGGCAGATCCCACCTTTTTAGCTCCCTTCCCTTTTTCACGATTTTGCTTTAAAATTTAAAAGATTTGCACAACTGTCATTGGCGCACAACCTGTGCACTGGCGGACTGCACAGCCTGTGCAGTTTCTGGGATTTTCTTCATTTTTTTGTAGAAGCGATTCTTGCAATGCACAACCTATGCAGTCTGGGATCACACAACCTTGTGCACTCTGAAATTACCTGTTTTTGATCCATTTTCACCCTAAAACACCAAACTTTTATAAAAACATCATTAGAACCATAAAACAAGATAATTAATGGAATTTTGAGGGGTTTCAACCAAGAATCAAGCAAAACACTTATAATTTAGGAGAAAAATCATAATTTATTTAGTTAAATATTTAGCACATCAATAATCACCCAAATAGAATCATAGCCTAGGAGTCCTTATCAATCCTACTATAAAATCCATCCAGATGCGTTCTCACTTCCACTTGGGTAGCTTGATCTCTTGCAATAGATCGGATGACTTTTGGTGTTCAAACTTGACTTGTTGACATAACAAGCATGAAGACACATACTTAGACACATCTTTCTTCATACCAGGCCACCAATAACAACGCTCTTAAGGTCACGATACATCTTTATTACGCTTGGATGAACACTATATGGTGCTTGATGAATCTCTTTCATGATCTTATCTCTAAGATCATTCACATCTCGTACACATAATCTACTTCCATGCATGAACACATTATCTTTCAACTCAAAGTCCGTTGTTTGACCTACTTGAACTTCCTTTATCAATTTGACAAGTGAAGGATCCTTATCTTGTGATGCCTTTATCTCATCAATTAACTTGGGTTTCAATCGTAAGTGAGCAATTAACACTTGAGATTCGAAAATCTCATATTTTAATCCCTTGTTGAACAACTCTTTCACCAATGGTCTCTTCCTTATTATAATATAGGCTAAACTCCCCATTGATTTTCTACTCAAGACATCCGCTACCACATTGGCTTTACCTGAATGGTAAAGGATCTGACAATCATAATCCTTAAGTAGCTCTACCCATCTCTTCTATCTTAGATTCACGTCCCTCTATTGCAAGATGTGCTGAAGACTCTTGTGATCGGTGTAGATTTTACACTTCTCACCATAAAGATAATGCCTCCATATCTTGAGTGCAAAGATAATTGCTGTCATTTCTATATCATGTGTAAGGTAGTTCATCTCATGCTTTTTCAATTGCCTCAATGCATAAGCAATCAACTTCCCATGCTGCATAAGAACACATCCCAGTCCCACTCTTGAAGCATCACAGTATATAACAAATCCACCTGATTCTTTCAGTAATGCAAATACTGGAGCTGAAGTGAGATAAGTCTTGAGTTTCTGAAAACTCTCTTCACAATCATCATCCCATTGGAACTTCACTTTCTTTCTTGTTAACTTGGTGATGAGAATAAAGATGCCTTGCAAAAAGATCACAAATGTATGCATGATAAAGATTTCAAAAAGTTTCTTCAAGGCTATCCTTTTTATCAAGATAGCTTATAGGGGAGTGCAATCCAACCATTGTACTTATTTGTTGGGTCATTCAACAGGAATAAGAGGTTACATGAAGTTTCCTATAAACCAATCAAGGATATTTGGATCATGAGCTTTGAAAATGGATCCAGTTATATTCAAGGAAGCTTCAAGGACTTAATCTATCTATTTAAGCCCAATGTCAAGATGAAGAGGCCAAATTATATTCCTATTTGCTTGGGCCTAATATATTCACCTAATAGCTATGATTCAAGTGTTTACAAGGCTGCCATTCTTCATTCGAAATGATCCTTCCATTATTTGGGCTTTTTGAATTCAATTTATCATGTTTTGCTTAGTTTGGGCTGCCTATATTATATGTTAATCCTAATACTTGTTTGGATAAGTTTATTTTCACGTTTTTATTAGTTTTGGGCTTTTGTAATAGCCTAAGGCCCAATCCGAATTTTAGATTATTTTCTATTCTAGAAGTTTATTTTCTTATCTAGGAAGGATTCCTATTGAAATCATTGATTAGAAAGAATTCCTAACTTATTTTAGAATTCTAGATTAGACTTGAGTCACTATAAATATTCAAGCTTTCTTTGTAATTTAATAGATTAAGATTATTCATTCAATAAAATTTGGTTTTTAACCTTAAGAGAGTTTTCTCTTGTTTTTTATTCTTGTTGAAATCAAGGTTCATACAATCAAATATAATTACTTTGTGAGTATTAATTCCAAGATTCTTCTTCACAAGTTGATATTGTGTCGCGGAGATCATATTTCAAGGTGCTCTATCACGAGTTGGATTTGGGTCGCGGACTTGGCAATAAATTTGATTTGGCTTTCCAAGGAGTCACTTCCAAGCATAAAAATATTGGATCTCAAGTTTAATATACTTTTGGTTCGTATTAGTTTGGTACCAGAGCTTAGGCTCTAAATCAGGTTCGCGTATCCTTTATCTTTTTATTTTCGTGTTTTCTTGTTTTCGCGTCATTTCATTTGTTTTCATTTCTTTCCGTTTTATGTTTTCTTGCTTAGTTAGGTCATAATATACCTTGTTTGTATTTAAAATTTAAAAAAACCTAGGATTCTAGTTTCATTTTGCTTAAATCTGTTTCTATTTATTTTCGTACCTTTTTGTTTCGTTCCGTTCCTTTTCATTTTGTGTTTTCTTATTTAATTAAGTCATAAACCATCTTGATCTTAATTAAAAATTAAATTCGAAATTAAAAAAATAAAAAAAATTGAATATGTTTGCTTCAATTTGTTCCTTTTCAATTTCATATCTTTCTGTTTGATTTTGTTTGATTCGTTTCTGTTTGTTTAGATTTAATTCATTGTTTACAATCATAAAACAATAAATAAAAAAAAATCAACTTACCATTCGAAATTTAGTAGTGTCTTGTTCTTCAATTCGTTTGCTTCTAAGTGTCTTGTTTTCATTGTTTGAGCTTTTCTTCAATTCAAATTTGTTTGATTTGTTTCTTGATAGTCAATTCTTATTTAAATATTCAATTATTGAGTGTGATTAATTGGTGGAGGAAAAACAAGAATCAGAATTGATTTCAAAGAAAAAAAATAGCAAAATTAGTCTAAAAGAAAGAAGAGAAAAAAAAATAGCTAAAGAGAAGAAAAAAAGTGTTTATATAGGCTGAATTTACTTCCTAGTGTGAGTTTAAAAAGGAAAGAATTAATTAATTGCTTTCCTAGTATCAAAAATAAATATGAATTACCTTTCAAGATTGAACTAGGAAGAGGTGCATTAATTGAATTAAAATCAAGATTGAAGTAGGATTTGACTATTCAACTTAAGAAACATAATCAGACTAGGATTAGAATTCCTACCTCCCTAAAACTACTAGGTTTAGGATTCCTATTTTTTTTCAATTTGTCAATTTGTGTGTTTGAGTCAATATAGATTTTCTATTCCTAATCTTACTAGGATTAGGATTCCTAAAATTTTTCATTTCTTGTTAATCTTTTTTTCTTTTATTCTTGTATCTTTGTCTCGTCTAATTGTTTGTTATTCTTATTCGTATTTCTAGTTTCTTGTTTCATTGAGTCCTCTTTACCTTGGTTTTCATTATTAATATTGTAATTGGTAAAGATTGTACTATTTTGATTTTTGCAACTAATCTAAATAAGAGAATTGAGTGGAAAAAGGCTTAGTGTGAGCTCATCTAGAGAAAAGCTATTACTTTGAGTGTGAAACAAACACGAGTAAACTTTAGTGATTAAATTACTTAAGTGAAACACGTGAGGAAGTGAAGAGAGGTTTTTCTTTACTAACATTCTTTTTAGGTTTTTACAATGAATAAAAATAAAGAATCTAAAAAAGAGGAATTAATGGTTATTAGGCAAACAATAGCTATGCAGACATTAAAGGATGAAGAATGTAATGATATTTTTCATACAAAATATTGCATCCAAGATAGAATATGTCATGTAATCATTGATAGAGTAAGTGTTGTCAATCTTGCAAGCCTTGAGTTAGTTGAGAAATTGGATTTAACCACTACAAAGCATCCAAGACCATACACATTGTATTTGTTAAATAAATATGTCAAGATTAAAGAGCAAGTATTAGTTTCATTCTCTTTGGGAAAGTATAAAATGAAGTTTTGTGTGATGTTGTACCTATGAATGTAACATATGTTTTGTTTGGAAAACCATGGATATATGCTAGTCAAGCAAAACATATCAAATCTATTAATCACTATAAAGTCCCACTAAAGGATGGCAAGCATATTACCTTTGTTCCTCTTTCTCAAAAAGAATTTATATAATGATTAAGTGATGATGCAAAGAAGAAGAGAGGAAGAACTTCAACTATAAAATAGTAATATTGAGCTTGTAATAAAAGAGAGTGAGAGTGAAAGAGTGGCAAATTTGAGTGTGTCAAAAGGGGAGAATGAATTAAAAAGAGAGGAAGTGGTTGAGAGTTTCAAAAACGAAAAAAGTGATGAATTGAATAAAGAGGGAGAATTCGAACAAAATGAAAGTGTGGAAAAAAAGATAAGAGAGTGAGGAAAAAAAAAAGAATTAGTGAGTGAGGAAGAAAATAAAGAACTTTCATATGAGAGAAGAAATATTGGAAAGTTCAAATGAAAAGATTGAGAGTGAAGAGAGAAAACAAGTAAGCATTGTTGAGAAAGAAAAGAGAGTTTTGTCTTCTAACACTAACAAACTTGAATTTGCTTTGTTTAGTTTTGTTTCTCTATTTCAGGATTACAAAGAAGGATAGTCATGGATTAAAAGAGAAGATACAAGCAATGCAATCCCAAATAAGAAGTTCGATGAAATTGGGATAGCAATTATGGTTGAATATTTTGGAATGAATTACTTACCTATGTTGATGACACAAATTCCTACTTCCAAGTGCTCAAGTCAAGATTTGAGGACGAATCATTTTTAGGAAGAAAGGAATGATGAGAATCAAGATGCCTTGCAAGAAGATATTTGAATATTTGGATCATGAGCTTTGCATATGGATCCAATTGTATTCAAGGAAACTTCAAAGGCTTAATCAATCTATTTAAGCCCAATGTCAAGATGAAGAGGCTAAATTACATTCCTATTTGCTTAGGCCTAATATATTCACCTATTAGCTATGATTCAAGTGTTTACAAGGCTGTCATTCTTCATTCAAAATGATCCTTCCATTATTTGGTCTTTTCGAATTCAATTTATCATGTTTTGCTAAGTTTGGGTTGCCTATGTTATATGTTAATCCCAAGACTTATTTGGATAAGTTTATTTTCATGTTTTCATTAGTTTTGGGCCTTTTTTGTAATATCATAAGGCTAATCCGAATTTTAGATTATTTTCTATTCTAGAAATTTATTTTCTTATCTAGGAAGGATTCCTATTGAAATCCTTGATTAGGAAGAATTCTTATCTTATTTTAGAATTCTAGAATAGACTTGAGTCACTATAAATATTCAAGCTTTCTTTATAATTTTATAGATTAAGATTATTCATTCAATAAAATTCAGTTTTCAACCTCAAGAGAGTTTTCTCTTGTTTTTCATTCTTGCTTGAATTAAAGTTCATACAATCAAAGCTAATTACTTTGTGAGTATTAATTTCAAGGTTCTTTTTCACAAGTTGATATTATGTCACGGAGATCATATTTCAAGGTGCTCTATCAAAATTTGGATTTTTGTCGCAGACTTGGCAACAAATTTGATTTGGCTTTCCAAATAGTCGCTTCCAAGCGTAAAGATATTGGGTCTCAAGTTTAATATACTTGTGGTTCGTATCACTTGGTCAATGACGAAGCTATCTTAGAGAAATCCTTGACAAATATCCAATAATATCCTGCCAAGCCAAGAAAACTACACACCTCTGTCACATTTGTGGGTCTAGACCAACTCGACATTGTCTCAATCTTCTTAGGATCCACCTTAATGCCATCTTTACAAACCATATGTCCAAGGAAATACACATGATCAAGTCAAAACTCACACTTTGACAACTTAGCATATAACTTGTGCTTTCTCAAAGTCTGCAATGCCACTCTCAAATGCTCCTCATGTTCCTTTCTGCTCTTGGAGTAGATAATGATATCATCAATGAAGACAATGATAAACTTATCTAAGAATGGATTGAATACTCGGTTCATCAAGTCCATGAATGCTACTGGAGCATTGGTCAAACCAAACGACAACACTATGAACTCGTAGTGGACATATCTTGTTCTAAAGGCAGTTTTGCAAATGTCCTCATTCTTGATTATGAGTTGATGATAACCTAATATGAGATCAATCTTAGAGAAGTGACTTGCTCCTTGCAATTGATTAAACAAATCGTTTATTCTTAAAAAATGATACTTGTTCTAAATAGTCATCTTGTTCAACTGCCTATAGTTAATGGAACCATCCTTCTTCTTCACAAATAGGACTGGTACACCCCACGGCGAACTGCTCGGTCTAATAAACCCTTTATCCAACAAGTTTTGCAATTGCACCTTTAGTTCCTTCAACTCTGTGGGTGCCATTCGATAAGGAGGAATGAATATCGGTTGTGTACCTGGAAAGAGCTCAATACTGAACTCAATCTCTCTCTCAAGTGGCAACCTTGGCAATTCTTCTAGGAATACATCTAAAAATTCACTAACTATTGGTATGTGTTGCACCTCATTAGGAGTCTCCCTTGTGTTAAACACATGTGCCAAATATCCTTGACACCCCTTCCTCAGAAGTCTATTTGCCCTAATAGCCGATATCAAATTAAAAGGCACATTACTTCTATCCCCTTGGAATACGAATTCATTCTCATCTTGCAGCTTAAACTCTATTCTCTTCTCATGACAATCTATATGTGCATGGTGCTTGGATAACCAATCAATGCCAAGAATCATATCGAACTCTAACACTTCCAATTCAACCAAGTCTACTGGAAGCTTCCTCTCATCAATTTCTACCATGCATGAAGAGTACATATGATGCACAACTATTATTTCCCCTAGAGGTGTGATTACTTCTAAAGGAATGCTCATAAGTTCTCTACCTTTCTCCAATCTTTTAGTAAAGCATAGTGAAATAAATGAGTGTGTAGCCTCCGAATCAAACAAAACTCTAGTTGACACATCTTGTATAAGAAGAATACTTGTTACAGTAGTATTGGAAGCACGAGCCTCCTGCTGATTCAAGGCAAACACTCTACCTCTAGTTCTTCCCTCTGTAGCTTGACTTGTTCCCGGTGCTTGACTTTGTCCTCTTCCCCTACCTTATGAACTCCTAGTATCAAGCCTAGCCATCTGTACTGTAGGCTTGAAAGTTGTAATACCCATATTTTTGTTGATCTTAATGTCATAAGGTTGAGTAAAGGAGCTTGATTTCTTAAAGAGATATATGATTTGTTTGCCTAAGTTTCATGTAAGTATATGATTGATTAACATCCTAGATGATATAATCTTATTATGGATGAATGGAATGAGTATTGTGGATATTTGAATGGAAGGAAGCAATTGAAAAATATGGTTTGAATGGAATGTATTGAGTTGCTTAGTTAATAGCATAACATTGTATGATTTTATGAATGTCAATGGCCAAGATTGTTTACCTTGTTTGATGAGTATGCTAATGGATATGTGAGTTTTTTTATGGATGATGATCCCTAAGTGTTTCATGATGATTAAGTTATATTTGTGGTGATTTTAGATTAATGAATGCAAGTATTAAGAGTTAATGGATTCCGACTTCCAGGTTTGGTCGTTTAGAGTGTTTTTTATGATTGAACTATTGGCGATTCTTTTGGAATGAGTGTTGTTGATGTTTGCTCCATATATGGTATGATTTTGGATTGAAGATGCTAATGATAAAGGTTTAGGAAGATTATGTTGATTGATTTAAGCTTCATTATTGTTGATATTGAGTTATGGATATATTGTTTGTGATGGAATGGTGTTTGAGGTATGAGTTTATAGTTGTAAGTGATGATTAAAGTTGGTATTTTAGCCTTAGAGTGAGTTTGGTAAGATTGGATAAAAGAACAAAGGAGGATTTTGGTTCTGTGTGAAAGTCACGCCCATGACTTTGAAGGTCACGTCCGTGACTTTTTTGAATCTACAAATAACGGGACATATCAGTTTAAAGTAAAAAACTAATTCTCTCTTCAATTATTTCAACCCAATAGACCCCAAACCCCCCACCAAACTCATTTATTGCTTCTCCAAGGCCAATATTAGCCATTTTTACTCAAGGAATCAAAAGTTATACAAGATCAAAGGTAGATTTCTTCATGGATTCTTGAAGATTTGGATTTGAGATTGAAGGAGACATTTTGGATAAGTGTTCAATCCTTCAATTTTCTTTATGGGCTTTGTTATTAGAGTGTTTTAACATCTTCTATGAGTTAGATAGAAGCTAATATTGATGTTTATGCAAGTGATTAATTGATAAAAAGATTTTATTATGAACCCTAGAAATCATTTCGGGTATTTTGTGAATGGCTAAGGGTTTTAGTTGATAATAAGGTTTGAGAATTGGTTAAGGATTCATGTGATATGTTTAATGATTGATTGGGGATTTTTGTGTATCATTTATTACTTCTCCAAGGCCAATATTAGCCATTTTTACTCAAGAAATCAAAAGTTATACAAGATCAAAGGTAGATTTCTTCATGGATTCTTGAAGATTTTGATTTGAGATTGAATGAGACATTTTGGATAAGTGTTCAATCCTTCAATTTTCTTTATGGGCTTTGTTATTAGAGTGTTTGAACATCTTCTATGAGTTAGATAGAAACTAATATTGATGTTTATGCAAGTGATTAATTGATAAAAAGATTTTATTATGAACCCTAGAAATCATTTCGGGTATTTTGTGAATGGCTAAGGGTTTTAGTTGATAATAAGGTTTGAGAATTGGTTAAGGATTCATGCGACATGTTCAATGATTGATTGGGGATTTTTGTGTATAGGCTAAAGTGAGCCAAAAATTGGATGAACCACAATGCAATTAAGTTGATTGAAATGTGATTGATGGATTATGGCATGTGAGGTAAGTGATGAAATGTTTTGTTCAAATGCTTTCATTGTGCATTTCATTCTAAATGAACCATATTGTTTGAGAGTATCGACATTCTCATTTGTTGACCATAATGTTTACTGAAATCAAGATTCATTATTATTTTTATTATCAAAACTATTGTTATGGTATTGAATCCTTTGTAGTCGATTGAATTCCTTGTTTTCAATCGAATTCTTTGTTATCGTCAATATATTTATTGTTATCGCTCCATTGATAATATTGTTATCGATATGGAAATCTATTGTTATTGAATTCATTATATCGTTATTGAATCCTTTGTTCTCGTCATTGAATCCATTGATATCATTATTGTTATTGATTGATATCATTATCGTTGAATTCATTGTCATTGTTATCGTCAATGAATCCTTAGTCATTAATTGTATCCATTGCCATCATTGTTTTAATTATTATCGACAATGAACCCTTTGTCATTGATTGAATCCATAGTTATTGACTAAATCTATCGTGATTGAATGAATCCATTGTCATTGATTGAATCCATTATCATTTATTGAATCCATAGTTATCAATTAAATCTATTGTGATCGAATGAATCCATTATTATTATCTTTGAATCCATTGTCATTGATTGAGTCCATCATTATCGATTGAACCCATTGTTATCGTTATTGATTCCGTTGTTATAGATTGAATCATTTGTTATTGATCAAATCTTTTGATATCATTATTGATTGTCATTGTTACCGTTGTTAAATTATTGTTATCATCTTTGAATCCATTGTATCGATTGAATTCATTTGCTATCAGTATATTATTGTCATTGTTAATGAATCCCCTATTATTTCTTCATTGTCAACAAGTCTCTTCATTGAATCCATTGTCATTGATTAGTGAAAATCAACATTTGAAATCTTTTGTGTTGTAAAGCTTTATTGCTTTATTGTTGATGACCCTTTCCCTTGAATGCCATATGTTAAAGATTAAAAGAAAATCTTTCCATTGTTAATTGTTATTGAAAGACCATTTGAATTGAACCATTTGTTATTGATATTACTATTATTCTTTGATAAGCCATTTGATATATTGATATTAATTTTTGAAACCATTGAGTTAAATGATGGCCATTTGGACTAATAACCATTGTTATTGAACGTACCAAGCTATGACTTGGCTAAAATCGTATGATAGAACACCTCACTAATGGGGAAAAATCCATTAGACCATGTGCACTGGTGACTCTACTAATCAGGTCTATAAACTAGATCATATTTGTCTTCGTAGGCATGCGTTGAATTGGTAAAGGGAGAAGTTACGACTCTTAATTGATTTGGATGGAGATTTATGAGGACGGTGGTTTTGTCTTGCATCATAATATCTTCCATTGTTTGGTATGGATTTGTTATTGAGGCTCAAAGAGGTTTGTGGTGTCGTCCCTCCTATGAGTTCTCCCATTGATATAAGACTCGCAATGTTGTAATTATATTAACCCGAGTTCTCCCGTTGATATTAGACTCTCGGTATTGTGGTTATATTAACCCGAGTTCTCCCATTTGCTATTGAGACTCGCGGTGTAGTAGTGATACTAACCCGAGATTTGATTTGATTCGATTTGGTTTGATTGATTCTGTCATAGCAAATCCCTTTGATACCTATCATAGTTTATTGAAACTGAAACCTTTGTAAAGTTTGATTGCTCCATTGATAAAGGTATTGATAATCGCCCTACCACTATTGAAATGTTATTGTAACTACCAAGCCAATATCGAACTTTTGAATGTAAGACTTTGTTACCTATTGAATATATGTATATCGTTCCTTTCACACAGATTCATTGCTTCTGTGTGAAACCCAGTTTGCATACATTTCATAAACTTACTGAGTTGATAGCTCATGACATCGTCTATAGATTTCAGGTTATTGTACAGAAGTGGATGGATGTCGAGTAGGCTAGACTTCTTGATTTTATTTCTCCTTCAAGAAGCTATGATGTATATGTTTATGTTTATGTTATGTTATTGTTAAGATTTTTATATATTATGGTTTGAGTTTTAGTAATTCTTTTGGTAGTTGCTCCGTAGTATTTGAATTGTCATATTGACTTTGATGGTATGATATTTATGTTATGATGATATTCATGAATATTATTGGATTTTCCTTTGTCTTTTGAGAGTGATTGACTTATGATGATTATTGTATATAAAGAATTATGGAAATACATTGGTAATGGACATTGTAAAGGAATTGATTATGATATTATTGTTTATCTTAAGGATGGTTATATGATTGTAATCGAGATTGCTCAGTTTGATCTTGATCCGTAGATATCATTGGAATTGTAATATCATGGACTCCATCAGTCATTCGTATGAACAACAATGACATTGGAAGCAAAATTGAATGATTGTCAAGATAACGAGATTAATAGGAACTCAAAGGAGATCCGGTAAAATGCAAATAAAATTTTTACATTAAATTAATTCTACTTATGTGATATTATGGTATATAAGAACTCATAAAAATGTTATGAGTATGATCAATAAAAATAAAGTTAGTGAATTGCATCGATATCAGTTATAACAAGGTATAGTGAAAAAGGAGGGTAAAACAGTTATTTCGCGAAAGCTATCGGATAACGGGTAAATGAAGTGGGCATACGAAGAAATGGAAGGCCTACCCATGGAGTAGCATGGCCAGCCACCATGATTAATAGAAGGGGGAAATTTATTTGATTTAGCTAAGTGAAAATGAAGATGATGGAAGATAGGAATTTAAGGTGGGACCCATATACTTGAAAGTCAACAATTTCAATTAAATACAATAATTTCTTAAATTAGAAAATAAAATCACTAATACAAAATTGAAGATAATTATCTATATGGTAATTATTATTGAAAATTCAATAATATAAGTTATTATTGTAGCCATTGGATCAAAACCAAGATATCTCCACCATCCATTTATGACAATTATGATATAAAAGATAAGTTTTTCTTCTTTCTTATCTCATTCTCATCTTCCAACAAAAAAATTGAAGACACAAACTCTTTTCTATTTCACCCATTCAGCCATCCATGGAGAATCAACAAGAATTCAAGAATTTTTAAGGTAATTTCTACTACTAAGCTTGAATTTCACTTCTAGTATGATTAGGAGTGTGATGGTTGCTTGATTTGGAAAACCTAGGTTTTGAATTGAGCAGAAATTTAGAACACCCATATTGTTAGTTTGGAGGCCGAATTTTGGAAAGTGTAAAACATGAAAGTTTTATTGTTTTACCTTAATTAGATCCCCATAAAAGGGTTTTATGAGATTCTTGATTATTAATGAGATATGTCACTTTAAAATGGACTGACCCAGATTTGGTGAGGGTTCTGAGTAACCCGGACTGTTTGAGTTATAGAGGGTTTTATGATTAGAATTTGAACATAGTCAAAACATAAGAGTTGTAGCTACATATCTTAAGTATTCATCTGTAAAACAAATTTTAAATATTTAATGTGTAAAAAGAGAAATCCTACTGGAACTGAAACTGATTCTGTTTAGAGGTGAAATGGGTAGTCCGAAATGGAGTAGCCCAAAAGATGAATTTAGAAACTGAATTAAGGAAAGTATAAAACATGAAAAATGATAATTGATATGTGTATAACCTCTTTATAAAAGTAAATGTAAATTAGATATGTGTATTGAGAGATATGACCTAGAGAATGTGATAAGGTATGGAAACCCTTGTAAACTAGCACCATTGATAGACTTGAAAATATTTCTCACGAATAGGGTATGATAGAGGCAGAATTAGAAGAAACTGAAAACTAGTGAAATATTATTGATATATTTATAATTGATCCACAAAATTATTTGATAAGATTCCAAGTATAGTATGAGAAATCTATTATGCAACTGACTCTGTAATTGGATTCAACTTGCTAACTGAATTAAAGCTTCTGATTTGAGGATGATAAAGATGGAACTAGGTTAAACTCAAAACATAAGAAATGTTCCTTAATGTCTCTAGTACCTTTCCGTAAAAGAAAATTTCAATTGGAAACATAAATCTTAAGTTATACTCAAAACAGTGTGGCAAGGTCAGTCTGCCCTGTAACAGAGACAAAATTGAATTGAAATGGTCACCCATGACTTAAGACCGTCACATCGCCAAAGGTGGGATGTGATAGGAATCATATGGAATTATTGATACAGTTAATGTGATTGATCGATGGATTTTAACATTGAATGGTTGCTTAGATGCATGTTAAGTTTGATAATTATTGATCCAGGTTGATTGTTATTTTGGTTCTACAGGTTTTCGGTGGCCTTATGCCTACCCATGCCCTAGAACCGTCACACCATTGGATTCGGGGTGTGATAAAAGTAGCTATTGCATTCTGTTGATCTCCCGACAATGGACAATTCTTGATAAAATGCCCCATCTGTCCACATTTATAATAAGTCCTTGCAGTCGTTCTATATAACCCATCTTGTTTCCGCCCACAAGTAGGACGGTTGTAACTCTACTGTTCATGTATAGGTACATAATTGGTGGCTGGAGCTAAAGCCATAGATACTCCTCTTTTATGTCCCCTACTCTGACTACCTCCCTTGTGCTAACTTTAAACCACAATAGAAGTAACAGGCTCAACTGTCTTCACATGGAAACTACTCCCCCCACCCTTACCATAGTTACCAGAACTCTTGGGCTTGTTCTTGTCCCTCTGATATCTCTTTGCTCTATCTTTCTTGTGCTTAGATTCCATTTGCTTTGCCTTGTCAATCAACTTAGACAATGAAGTGAACTCAATAGAACATAAGGCATTGTGCAAGAGCGCAATTAATCCCCTCTTAAACCTTCTGATCCGTGCTGCTTCTGCAGGTATTACCTCTTGAGAAAACTTACTTAATCAGGTGAAATCTTTAGTATAGTCAGTCACAGACATGCCATGTTGCTTAAATCTCTCAAACTGAGCAATTTTATTTTCCTTTTCTCCTTCACCCAAAAACTCATCAATCATGTCTTATTTAAATTGTTCCCATACTGGTGGCACTTCCTCATATAATTGGCTCTCCATATTCCTTTGGAACCAATCCTATGTATTGTCCTTAAATAAATGCCCCACTAGCTCGATTTCCCTAACATTATAATACGACAACAGTCTCACCACTTTCTTAACTGTCTCAAGGAACCCATGTGGTTCTTCTCCATATTCCCAATGAAATTTCAGGAGTCCCATCTTCTAGAAACTGTACATGGATACTCCACCCTCATCAATTGCCCTCCTATCCATATGCCTAGGACCTGGAACATGTATAGAAGCTGGTGGTGGTGGTGGAACTCTCTCTTGTACTGGAGCAGGAGGAGGCGGTGGTACTACTTCGGACTTTTGTGGTCTTGCCCGCCTCAATTCTCTTACTTCTCGGCGTAATTCTCTAAGTTCACACTTCAAGTCATCATCATTCCCTTGTGGCACATTAGTTTCTTCTACTTGAACCCTGCGTCTAGTTCTTGGTGGCTCAAGTGGTTTCTTATGAATGGAAGCGGCATCCACAGCCACCTCCAGTGCTCCCACATTCTCAAGTGGTACTCTCCTCGATCTTTCTCTTCTTCTTGGCGACATCTATAAGACAACAAATAAAGGATGATTTGACACATAACAATTAACGTGAATCAACACATAAACGATAACTTCAATAGACATAGAGAAAATTTCCTATGCTCCATGGTGCTCACAAGTTCTATAACTCATATAGTCTAAACTAGACTTAACCTTATGCTCTGATACCAAATTCATCACAGCCCAACTTCGCTACTATGACGGTCCTAGAGCATGGGTAGGCATAAGGCCATCAAAAATCCGTAGAACCCATCTAACATACAATCCATATGGCATCATGGCAGCTAATAACATATGCACATCCTAAGATCAGAACCTGAACACATATACTCATCTATCTCATCACATCACATACTCATATTCAAGTACTCATAAACCTCATATGTCTCATAACATTCTAATAATAACAATAAGTTAATACATATAATATCATTCATATAATTGCCATTTAAGCCAAAAGAATATCCCTCTTACGCTCATGGAGCACTAAAGTATACTTCAATTACAATTATCAAATGGAGAAATTACATTGATCAAAAAGGTTCTTTAGGAATAAGGATGACTGAAGAACCGAACTGATAAACTTCTAATCTCCTGAAACACATTAACAACAACTAGTGAGATTTCTCAGTGAGTAAAGAATATACTACCATACTTGTAAGGCTAGCTCACAAGAATGGCTTTGTCTTATAACTCATCAAATGATTTACAATATAGTAAATGGGTTCACATAGCTCATAAGGATCAAATATCAAGTATAATACACGAATAGATATATATATAACTTATAAAAGGAATTATAACTCATAGATAAATAGAAATAGAAATCATCCTCGTAAAATGTTTGGAGTAGAGGCATTTTATTAGCATACTCACCTCATAAAATAAGAGTAGAGACTAGATTAGCATATTCTTTCTCGTAATAAAAGTAGAGATTTTTCATTAACATACTCTTCCTCATAAAATACATGAAACTGAAACTGAAACTTATCGGATTTCACGTTTAGGACAATTTACCCTTCATAGATAGGGGTAGGATATTATACCATATCCATTGGGTTACACTGTGCACAATGTCTGATATTTTACCCACATCAATCAAGGATTTCTATTCTAATTAGGTATATCAACTCATGAATAAGAAAAATCATGGTTCATATTGAAATAGATTCAAAGATTATATGTTCATATACATATAGGTTCTCATGGTTTTCATAATCAAATAACTCATATGGTTCACATGGTTCTCATAAGCAAATAAGAATTAGCAAATGGCTAATCAAGAAATTATAAGGTTTCATGAAACAATTATGGTTCAATAAATCATTCTCATGCTCTTTCCCATAGTGGTTTAGCAAATAAATAGGCTTTATGCCTTAAAAATTCAAATACAAGAATAGTAGTATATTTTCTACTCACTTTAGCTAAAAAGAATGATCCACAAACTCTATGAAAGTCTTCTATCACATCAAACAATAATGCTCATCACATCCATTACCTTCCTCAACATGCCTCCTAGGTGAAGCTATATATAAACACATATAATGGCAAATATATCAATTCATGCATTTAATTCTCTATACACATATTCTACACATGCTATTACCTCCTAATCTTACCTTAAACTTAGACTCATATGAAGAAAATAGAAGAAAACCAAAACCCTAGCTTACTTCTTCAATAACGGAAGAAATGATGAACTCTTGTAACCCTATATCCCTTAAATAATGCAATTAATGAAGTCTCTTGCATTTAATGTGAGTGGGTTTGGTGTTTCTCTTGAAGACTTAGAGTTAAAAACTCATAAATGGTGAAGAATGAACTGATATAGGCATTAACTTCCTTTAAATAGCTGATTTCCTGTTTTTGCCCCCCCTGACACGAGTCACGGGAGCGACTCTTAAGTCATGGGTGTGACTATCTCATTTCTGTCCCGACACGAGTCATGGGCGTTACCTTTGAGTAACTAGTGTGATTGGTTACTGTTCACGCTACTATTCCTAATTTCTTTCACTGACGTTACTCATTGTTAACGAACGTGAACAGTAATGAGGTTAGCTACTGTCTCTCTTATTAACCATCGTTACACATCCTTCACTACCGTAAGCATAAGGTAACTGGCGTTACCAACTGGTGACAACAAACTTAGCAAATCACAAGTCTAAAATCTATAGTTCCACACATAACTCTTTTAAATATATAACATACGACTCATAGCTTATATATACACATAATATTCAACCCATAACTCATACACATGATCAAAAGGATGCACATGTGAACATGGGGTATTATAATTTTAATTAATTTTGTCGATTAAATTAATTAAAGATTATTTGTAAATCCAAAATTTCCAAAATACAGAAGGAAAACTAAATTTGAAAAACAGATTCCATTTAGCAAACTCGAATTCTCCATATCACAATAATATAATTCTATTTTGCTCAAAACAAAATATTATATTTACAATTTTTTTTGGGTAGTGTTATTGTAAGAGCATAAATTGTTTGGACCATAACAAAAATTGTTAATAATTTACCAATTGATAAAATTATGATTGTATTTAATGCTCTTGACTTACTTTTTATACCTTATAAAAATATTTTTATTAATTCAATTTTTTTCTTTCTTTTCATATCGGTATACATATATAAATTTTAATAAAATATTTACTTTTATAAACATATAATAATTTAAATATAGTATTTATTATTTTCATCATATTAATTAATAATAAAATTTTAAAATTAGATTAAAAATTAATAAATTAAAATAAAGTATTAAATAATATATCAATTTGAAAATTTTAATGTTTCACGTATTTTTTTAAAAAATTAGTTCTTTTCCATATTTATCAAATTGAAAATTTTAATATTTTACATTTTTTGAAAAAAAATTACTATCTTATTCTTTTCCATATTTATTTTACTTATTTTTATTAAAAAAAATTTAAGATATCTAATTTATTTGTAGTTCTTAAAAAAAATTAGTTGATATTATTAATTTTTATAATTATTGGAACAACTATGCATTTAACTAATTTTATAAAATATTATGAGAAAATAAAAAAAAAATATTCCTTAGTACTTTTATTTTATTTGTAAGTATTAACTAGAGAAAACATATAAAATATTATAAAAATTTTAATATAATTAATTTAATTTTACTTTTATGCAAGTAAATATAACATATTTTTTATTTTTAAATTTTAATAATTCTTAAAAAGTTGTAATTTTCTTTCCTAAAAAAAATTGTAATTTTCTTATTTATTTATTATTATTATTATTTTACACATTAATATCTTTCATTTAAAAAAAAGATATATAGAAAGTAAACTTTTAAAAAGGAAATAATCTAATTATTAATAATAATCTAAAGACATAAAAGCTAATTTTACCATATTAAGCACAAGGATAATTTTGTCAAATGTAAAGTTACTAACAATCTTTGCTCTACCTCTAATAATTTATGCTATGACAACAACACTATCATTTTTTTAACTAGTTAATTGCGCATGTGTTTTTTATATTATTAAATATAATATAATTTATTCTATTTATTTTATATAAATAAAATGTTAAATATTATTATTAAATACTATTTAATTTTTATTTACTTAATAAAATAAATAAAATTGGTAGTTTTTGATAAAACTAAAAATCAAATGCTAAAAATTTAAATGTTGAATTTTAAGTTCTCAATAATACAAGTGATATGATTATAAAAATATTTAAAAATCTAATTATTTATTGTATTCAGTATAAATTTTGTATTGAAATTTTAAACTTATAATTTTCAATGATTTTTAATTTAGTTAAAACTTTTAAAATAAGTATTGTCAAATAATTTAAAATAATTAAATGTTGAAAATTTTAATTTTAAGAGTTAAATTGGGTTCTAAATATCACTTTAGTCATTGTAAATTAATATTTTTTCATCTTTTAATTTTTTTACTTTGTCGTTTTGTTAGAAGGGAGTTTCTTTTAATATTTTTTGTAGTGAAGATTGGAGTTTTTTTTTTCAGAAATAAAGGAGCTTGTCATCATAATTGATGTTTATGTAAATTTCTTGATATTTTAGCCTTGAATTTGTGCTCAAAGATGTATTCTTTTTCTTTTTTTTTCTTTTTTTTTCTCTTTATGTAATATTCTCCCATAATCAATAGAATCTCACATTTCATGTTTTAAAAAAAAAAAAAATGTGTATGCAAGTTGGATGAAAATATCTAATTAATACTGAAGCCATATGGTAGATTAAAAATTAATTAAAATTTATTTAAAATACTCAATTAGAGAAGTGAATGGCAATATCTCTTTATTAAATCTCACAAAAATTTAATTTTATTATATTATATAAATATAGATAGATAAGATGATTTGAATTCTTAACTTTATAAACCCTGGCAGAGATAGGAGGACCAAGGAGGCCATGGCCCCCATTGGTTTCAAAATAACCCCTCAGTACTAATAAATAATTTAAATATTACTGTGTGGCCCCCTTAAAAATTTCATAATATATAAAATGTTTGTGCCATTTTTTAAAATAGTGTTAAATTTTTTTTTTTTGGGTTGAATATTTATTAAAATTCTAACTTTAAATTGAATTTTGAGTCCATTAATTTTATTTTATTGCATTTAAATTTTAAAAGTTTATTTAGTCTAATAAAAAAAAACTCATAATAAATAATCCACAATTCCTCTCTTATTTTCTTTTGTCTCTCTTAAAAATATTTTCTAATTTCGGCACTGCTTATAAATATGATAACAAATGAGAGGTGTGATATCATAATCAAGTCATAGATTAATGGGTTGTCTTACCAAATTTCCTAATCCAAACCCATATACATCTCAACTTAATAATAGATAAGAAGAATTAACTTATGTGTCATTTGATTATAAGTATTATTTAATATTTAAAATTAAAAATTTTAATTATTTGATAATATATAATTATTTAAAAATCTTAATTAAATTAAAATTTACATTAAAATTCATTTTAAATGATAAAAATCAATTAAAAAAATCATCATTTATATTATTTAAACTTAATTTTTCAGTGTTATCAACTCGATGATTGAAATGATAGTATAGTATCTAATTTTGGAAAATGAAATGCTAATTTCCTTGAAATAAAATTCTCATAAATTACTCATCCAAAAAGATTTCTATCATGCAATGTAAAGCTTGAGAGGTAAGTGAAATCTATCATTACTACTTAGATTTGGATTCTTTGATCTTGACATGCAACCAATTTTCAACTATTCCATTCCAGCTAGTAAAATCAATTTTTTTTTTAAATTTTTTTTTTAAAATTTCCTTATTCAAGAAGTGAAATTGGAAGTGATGAGAAAATGACAAAACAAAGAGAGAGTATGATTTTTTTACTTGTTTTTTGAGAAAAGGGAAATGGTTCAAAAAGTTAATTTGCAAAAATCCTAAAACAGCATCATCATCATCAACAAAAATACAATTAATATAAAGGACACTTAGTGGACACCCACTATTTTGACTTTTTCTTTAGTGTTTGACCTTTCTCTCATAGCAAAATCAGAGCCGTCAATAATAGATTAATATGGTTTTTTTTTTTCCCTAGGAGATTAATATGTATTTATTTCTCTTAGAAATTTTACAAAAACTACTCAATTACTATGGAGGGGCCTCATAACCCTTTTTATTATTTTTGTCTTTTACTTTGTTTTGTTCCTTCTATTTTTTTTAAATAAATAAATAATTAAAAATAGAGATGAACGGTTAATTTAGACTCCGTTTGTTTCGCGAAAAATATTTTTTTAAAAAATATTTTTTACATTTTCTGATGTTTGGAACATTTTGAAAATTAGTAAACAAAAAATATTTTTCTAATCATTGAAAAATTAAGCATTTTTTAAGGAAAATAATTTTTTTTTTTAAACGGAAAGTCATTTTTTGAATTTTAACAAACTTATTATAATGAAAAAAAATATGTAAATATAAATTTATTAATTCGCCGATCACCGATATTCACTACCGATGATCATTGATGACCAACGTCAGTCATCGCCAACCACCGTTAGCCGCCTCTGCCAACCATCGTCAGCCGTCGGCGACCATCAAATTTATTATTTTTATGTATTTTTTCTTATATTTAACAATAAAATTTTAAAATTACGAAATTATTATAAGTTTAAATATGTTTATAGTCTTATAAATTAAAATTTTTAATTTTTTTAAATAATTTTTAATATTGTAACCAAATAATAGAAAATTAGTTTTTGGAAAAATATGTTTTTAGAAAATATTTTATTGAAAAATATTTTTCAAAAATAAGTTATTTTTCGCGAAACAAACAGACCCTTATATATATTTTTTTGATAGATTTAACTCTGACTGAGAGTCGTAGTTAAGACTTTTCAATCATAAAGACAACTTCAATATCACTACACCAAAAGCTGATTGCTATTTAGATTTTTCTTTTAAGATAAAAAAATGAAAGAGAAAGGAACAACAAATTGATCTTAGATATATATTTTTTAACTTTTAGGAAAGTTTTTTTTTTTTTTTTTTCATTCTTATTAGTTTTATCTCTTCATATGAGATTTTTTTTCCTTTTTATTTAGAAATTTTATTCTCTTTCTTTATGAGAAATATTTATATTTTAAAATTGTTATTTGATAGAATTTTTTAAATTTAATATAATATATTATATGAATTTTAAATTCTTTTTTTTTTTTGAAATAATGAATTTTAAATTCTTAAAACGTTATAGTAAGAATTTCCAATAATAGGACATATATAATAATATAAAAAAAAATTCATAACAAAAATAATGTTATAATTTTAGAATCGGATCAGCTTGTAGTTATTAATGATGTCAGAGAACAATTTCAATTTGTTTTCTTATATCTAAAAAATTATTGTTATTATAAATGTTGTATGGCTATTATTGAATGAAAACTCTTTCCTTTAAAAAAAAAAAGAGAAAAATGAAATTCATCTTACATTTTTTTAGCAATAATGCTTTTAAAATTATATTGGAACAATCATTCTGATTTGAAAAATTGGAAATTAGAAGCAATTTAGTATGAGTAATATCAAATGTTTAAACTGAATTTTATAAAAATTTATGTTTTCAGAAACAAATTTTACAATAGTAATCAATATATATGGAGGGCCTCAGAAACCTTTTTATAATTTTTGTCTTTTACTTTAGTTCTTAGCCTTCTAATTTTCTTCTTTTATTTATTTAATCTTTAAGAAAAATAAAAAATAGGGTTAAATTGCTAATTTAGATTTTTTTTTCCAGAAAAAAGAATGAAAAAAGGAAGAAGGGATATTAATATTTGGCATGTTTTTATTTTTTCTTTTTTTAATAGTAAAAAATAATAATTATTTTTTGAACAATGAGTTTTGACACAATATTGTTAAATTCTTTTCATAGTTATGTGAGTTTTAGACCACAAGTTAAAATTTAATTAATAAAATACTTAAAAGTGAAAATTAAAAAATTAAGTGTATCTTATAAAAATGTTGAACGTTTCCAACAAAATAATTCTAAATTTTTTTTATTTAAAATAATTTTACCTTAATATTAAATTAAGTTACCAATTCAAAAGGAGTAAGGATTAGATCTTATATTTTTCTAATAATAATGCATTTTTAAAATTAAACTGAGCCAATCATTTAGATTCATTAAACTGAAATTAGTAGCAATTCAGTATAAATAACAATTAAATGTTTACTGACTAAAATCTAGTCACAACTAGCAAAAACGGATGAACATTGAACCGAATCAACAAACATATGTTTTTTTTTTTTTTTTTTTTTTGAAATATATAAATATACACATAGAGAAAGGGAAAAGACACATACATACTTTAAAATTATGGTAATTTTAAAAAAAAATACGCTAACTCTTATATCTCCACACACAAACATATATTATTTAAATTAACTGGATTTTTATTAAAATTACATCATTTTGATTTTTGATGTAAAAAATAAAAAAAAAAAGTTAAAAAAAATTGAAAACTACAAAAAATAGGGGAAATAAATGAGTCCTCGCATACAAAATTAGATGTAGTTTTCATATTTATAACATAATAGTTGATTGATGGAAGATGCATTTGAAAATGTCTATTTTTTGTTTTCTTTACACACTATTTTGCACATTTTTTATTTTTATTTTATTTCTTGAAAAAATATATATATCAGTATGACATCATGAGGATGTCATTTTATTTATTTGTTAGGGCATTCTCTTTTAATTGTTGAAAAAAAAATTCATGTTGAAAATATTAGTAAATCAAAAATTATTTTTCAATAAATTTTAAATGTTTTAATCATAAAACTTAAAAACAATTAACCAATATTTTATAACTGTTTTTTTTTCAAGTACCTTAAAGAGTGTTTTTGCATAAAATAAATTCCTTTCTTTAAAAAAAAAAACCTTCAAACACATATATATTTTAAAAAATCTCAATCTCAAATAAAATTTTAATTGAATTGACCACAAAATTAATTGAAGCTTTGCTCTTTAAAAAACTTAATTAGGAAATATTATGTAATAAGATGTGATGAGGGACAAAAACGACCAAAAGAGTAGTGGACCTGAATGGATCCCCAAAAGCCCATTATATTAATAAACACAAGAAGATAAAGACTAAATATCAAGGCCCAAAGGAGAAGAAGCCTAGAATACCCCTCTTCACCGCCTGAAGGCGAAGTGATAAAGTACTTTGTCCTCTCTGCCATAAATGTAGCTTCTCCAGTAAGTTTCATTAAAATGGCTGAGGTCACAGAGTACCTACGTAATGCCACCTTTGTCAGAGAGAAGGTCATACTTACGCGGTATACACATGCCTAAATTCCACACCGATTATCGGTCATCTGATAAGAT
>CATKHJ010066158.1:0-12152 GCA_949750685.1 Vernicia montana
ACAAGATGTTGAACTATCAGCTAAGGTAACGGGAGAGGTAGATGTATGTGACTGAAAGGTAGAGAATAATTTAGAATTACCTGTCATGTGATCTGTAGCACCAGAATCAATGACCCATTTTGAAGAGGAGGAAACAAGACATGTATTGGGTTTACCTGACTCGGCAATGGTAGTAACAGGACTGGATTGAGGTTTCACTGTTTCTTGAAGTTGAGTCAATCTGGCATATTCAGCTGCAGATATCACGACAGATTTTTCAGGTCTCAGAAGTAGATGCAACATGGGCAGACTAAGCGTTTTTATTCTGCAATTTCCGACAATCTTGCTTGATATGACCTGGCTTACGACAATAGTGACACTATTTCCCCTGATTGAGTGCCAGTATTCTTGTCATAGTTGTTGAATCCCATACCCTTATTACCACCACCACTCCTGTATTGTTGTTGTTTCCCTGACTCTGATGTGTTATTACGGCTAATAAGAGCACTGTTGGGCTGAGCAGACTGAACAGGTGGTGAATTCTCTGTACGAAGAACCCTACTGAAGGCATCTTGTAGAGAGGAAATCTCTGAACTAGAAAGAATTTGAGATTTAGCAGTCTCAAACTCAGACGGAAGACCAGCTAAAAAGCTCATAACAGCCATCTTCTCCCGCTGAGTTTGTTGTACAGTTACATCAGGACTGAAAGGAAGTAGCATATTGAGTTCTTCATATGTTTTCTTGAAATCCATGAAATAGCTAGTGAGAGACCTATCACCTTTGTCTGCCCTGTAAAAAGCTTTGCACACATCATAAATGCGAGAAATATTGCCCTTTCCGGAATACAAAAAATCCAAGTAGTTCATTAATTCTTTAACTGTTCCACAGTGAGTAACCATACCCACTACCTCACTATCAATGGAATTACGAATCTGCAAGAATAAACGAGCATCTTCCCGCAACCAAGTTTTTTTCGACATCATCAGTTAAATGATCATCCATATCAATACTCAACAAATATAATCTAACTGTTTTACTCCAATTTAAATAGTTTGTACTATTAAGCTTATGTTCCGTGATTTTTGACATCACTGGAACCACATCAGACACAACAATAACATTTTTCTTCTCCATATTTCAAAAAATGATAGCCACAAAATTCAAATAATACTGATTAAAAAAGAACCAGAACCTGTATTAGCCAAAGGACAAAATCAAATAACCAGAACCTGTATTAGCCAAAGGTCTCACAACTTTGTAGAAGCAGACCTAACAAGGTAAAGAATCAGGGAGAACAGACAGAGTCGAGTCGGAAGGAGCTGACCGGAGCAGTTTCTGGCGGCGTACGTGCTACCACGCGCCGGCGCGTGGTGGGGGAGCCAATCTGTTTTGTCGGCGCGTGTGGCCCACGCACTGAGATTCCGGCCACCGGATTCTAGGGAAACACCGGTCGGCAGGTGGTGCTTCTCCTAGGGCAGGCTGTGACTCTACTCGATCACCGTGCACCAGGGACTAATGTTTTTCAAACCTACTGTTTCAGGCAAACAGACCCAGATTTCCTAAATTCAATTTCTAAAGCAAACTCTAGATTAGATAAGCTCTAATACCATGTAACTTAAGTAGAATCAGAAGAGATGGAAATAATTCTCATATATTATTCATCAATTGTATAGGTATATATACAAGTCTAGGAGTCCTAATTTAGGAAGGAAAATCTCATATATTAATTACCAATAAATCAGTATATATATAACTTCCTATTCTATATATATACAGTCCTATTCTATATATATACAGTCTGTAACAAGGTGCTATAGAGGTGCTTGTGTTGTGAGTTGAACAATGACCCCGCTGAGCTTGGTTTTAGGTGCTAGTTTTTTTTCCCTTTCTTAAAGCAAGTCTTAATTATATGAGAATTTCGGAAAGGAAAAATGTTTGGATCAGTTCTTTTGAATGTTATTCAAGGTGTACTTACTTTTGTCTGGTAATCATTAACTGGAGCAGGGAACAACAAAAATTAATGTAGCTGTTGAGAAATTGCCTCAGTTCCAGTGCTTCAAGATGCATCATCAAGAGGTGGGTCCACATCATACAGCGACAATTCACATTGGTTCTGAAAGGTATTTTAGCATGTTATTTTTTTACTTAGGCTTGGGGAATGAAAAATATTCTTCCTTCATTGTGATATATATGAAACTCTGTCAATGTCGATCTTAAGGTTTTTCTGATGACTGTAGATGTAAAAAGTAAAGGTCTCATTATATTGAGAGTTTGCTAAATCCTCCGAGTTAGAATTTTCTGATTTGAAAGAATTAGGTGTTAAAATAGGGATAACACAAACAGTTTTTGCTCTTGTTTGGCTTAGTGAATCAGAGTATCTCCCTTTGTCTGCACTTGCTTCTGCTTCTAGTGCCAAATTGTTGTTCAGCAGTATCAATTTACTATAGAAATTTGGAAGTTAGCCTGTTTATCTGGTTTCATTCATATATCTCTTCTGTATGGTTTTGGAATTTTATCTCTAACATTAAAGATCTATATTAAGGTTCCAAATATCACAATTTTTTTCTTTTCCTTTATGGAATGCCCAAGTATGGAGGAGATTGGCTTAGCTTGTCAAGATGCCTTAAATGGCTACCCATCACGAAGACCTATAATGGAAATGACAATTCCATCTTCATTGGACAAGACCATTTCGCCCCCTGGTACAATAAACTTGTCCTCTTAATGCTTTCTTCCATTCACTGGTAACCTTTTGAGTCCTTTTCATGTTTTTCTTTCTCCTTAGACGGATCTTTTTTAATTAATTTACAGTGGAAATTTTGCTGGACATTGATTATTCTAGGTCTTTTTTTTTTCCCTTTTTCTTTTTCTTAATAAAGGAAAGAACTTGCTATTCATTCCCCTACTGAGATAACGTTTTACATGCAATAGAAATCTCAGCTAGTCTTTTATCAGAATGAAAAGAACCCATACACATTCTTTCATGAACTCCATTTCATATATGAAATGATGAGGCTGAGAATAACTGCCATTCTGCCAATTATTTTATAGTGTTCTTCTCTGTTTTCTGTTTCTATGGGGCAGATTAACCTCCATTTGAGCTTATTGGGGGTTTATGAAGAAGGATATATAGGATGAAGGCTGAAAACTCTGTTAGCTACTGCTAAATTCCTGTAGTTCTTCAAAGTAGCTTCTTACCTATGAAGCCATCTAGAATGGATGTGATTACTTTCTATGCCAAAGGTGATGTTCACCTGTTGAGTTAAACAAGTATTTCTTAAAATGACATACGATAGATAAGCAAAAAATGTGTTGGAAACGGAGGTTAAGGGACGAAGTCCCACATCGGGCAAAAACAAGCATGGAAAGCAAAATATAAGTCAAGGGCTATCAAACTAAAATGGCTTAGGCCATTTTAGTGAAGGTCAAGCCCACAACTCACATCAATTTGGGCTTTATTTTTGGTTGTGGGCTTCACCTCCACTAAAATCACCTAAGCTATTTTAGTTAGTTGACCCACAAACTTATATTCATTTTTTCTTTTTTGCTTCCCACCGATGTGATATTGTCCACATCTCCAACAAAATGCCTTGAGGCTTAATACCTATATCTTACTCTTTTAGTTTAAATAGCTTAATGTTTGTTTACAATTGGGGCTTCTATATCGGCCATGGGGCTAGTCTGTACTGTGTGAGTTCTACCTATTGGAATGATCAACTCTTTTGTATCCTTCTAGGCAAGCATGTAATTGGCTTATTTACACAATACACACCTTATAATCCCTCTGATGGTAGCTGGGAAGATCCTACATACAGAGTAAGTTGCAATTTTTCCCTCTTTGTTCTACAAATATTGGTAATCTTTTTTATTTGTATTCAGTGTGCTAATTTTCTGTCCAACATGATGCTGTGTTTTATGGTATTTAGCATAATGGATGCATGTGATGTTGTTGATATTTGCAAAGTCTTCCCAAGTCATTTAAAAGATCAGCTTTGTGTCAGGAAGCATATGCACAAAGATGTTTTTCGTTGATTGATGAGTATGCCCCTGGCTTTAGCACATCAATCATTGGTTATGACATGTTAACACCGCCAGATCTTGAAAGGGAATTTGGTCTTACAGGTATGTTACTCTGCAGCTATATGCGTACGAATGATGTCTGTCAAGGATTGGCATCATGAATAGTTATATCTCTTATACAAACTTGCTCCTATAGTTTTTTGTGCTGTTATGAAATGGAAAGGAATTTGTAGTAGTTTCATGCTAGAATGTATTAGCTGATAGAAAATGGAGTTCGTTGCTGGTGCTGGTTCTATGAAAAACTTTGCTAGGTTAAAAATATGTAAATAGAAAAAAGGGGGGGAAGTTCAAGAATATATGCTATAGTTTAGCACTTCATCTGGGGGCTGTATTTTTTCATTTCATTCTGGTGTCTATACATTTTATCTGTTATCACATTTATATTATTTAATTGATATTATTAAAATTATGTTTATATGGAACCTGTATGGTATAAATTGACTTATTATATTAAATCAAATGTTTTATCAATGATATTTGGATATGCAAAGGAAATAATTATATATGTAATTTTTTCAATTTATTTTCTGTACCAAGCTTCCATTTAAAAGTTAAGAAAAAAATTGATAAGATGGCACTGATGTGATGCCACTTGGTCATGCGCTTAATGCTACATAGACATTACTATGCTTAATAATTATTATTTTTTGCCATGCAAGTGTTATATAAGTATCAATTGGTTGATATTATGCCAAAAATTGTACTAAATGATTAAACTAAAGGTTCTAAAAAGATTTAAAAGCAAATCTTCCAAAACACGGGTTTTTTCTTTTTGAAACATGAATAAATGATTGTTCTTCTTAGAATGCTGAAGTTACTAAATCTGAATTTATATGACAGGAGGAAATATTTTTCATGGTGCCATGGGTTTGGATGCACTTTTCATGTTGCGACCTGTCAAAGGATGGTAATTCTTAACAATTTATCAGTGAGAATAATTTAGAGAAGGAAAAAAAAAAAAAAAAAACCCTTGTAATCAAAGTCAGTTTGAGCTATGTCATGTCCATGTTTGTGAATTGTTTATATAAAGAATGTTTTTCCTTGAATTACAGGTCAGGTTATAGAACTCCAGTGAAGGGACTATATATGTGTGGGAGTGGATCACATCCAGGAGGTGGAGTGATGGGTGCACCTGGTCGTAATGCTGCACAAGTTGTTCTTAATGATTTTAAGAGAAGTTCTTTTTAGCAACTCTTTCTATTCTGCTCTGCTGGTTGCTGCTGCTATCATTTTGTGAACGAGGGTAAACTTCAACTATTATCTTAGACAAAGCTTGGGTTCAAGTTAAGCAAATACTGCAAAAGAACTAAAAATTTAAAACAACGGATTGCTTTCTTCAATAGCCATAATTAAAGAGGAAAAACTTAATATCCGTGTGGATGAATGGTTGAGAGTCAACATTTGGCGTTTGAACTCTGAGTCACTAATTTGAAGTGTTTGATAAACATAGTGTTGAAGTAACTTCGAGATCCATCAATTTAAAATGATAACTGAAATGCTAAACACTGATATTTCTAATAGTAGTGTTTGGCTCTTCAATCGCTGACAGTTACTTGCCAACCGTTCATTGCAACTATTAAACCAAATGGACCATTAGACTCCTTGATTGTTGTTGCTGCTCCTGCATTTCTTAAACTAATTTTCAACTTTCACATACAATTCTTTGCAGGCCTCGACAAGGCAAAATTATGAAAAGGGATGCTTCAGGATTTCCAAATTGAGCAGAGGTCATTACCTTCAATTCTGAAAATGGTGGTTTTAACCTCCTAGTTAGCTAGCTCATAGACAAGGTACAGTAACAAATCCTTTGGTTATTGGGACAAAAGATAGAACGAAGTGATTTTTACAGGGCAGGTTCTGTTCGATTTGTAAACCAAGTGAAGCTGAAACATGCAAGAACTTGTATTAGTTCCATTATCAGATACACTCTAAGGACATGTTTGATTCATTATAGGATTGAGAATGAAATGCAATTCTAGAAATAAGATTTCATAATTTGTTTTGGTTCATAAATAATTTAAATTTTATGTTATCCTTTTATATTTGAATAATTTAAATTTCTATTATAATATATATTTTTAAGTATAATCATTAATCTAGCTCACTGGCCTGGTAGTCATGTCACCTGTACATTTACAAGGCACATGTGGATACCAAGTTTGCCAACTTTCCTAACATCTAATCGCTCCCTCTTCCACTAATATCTGTACCTCAATAAATTTGGAATATAATAGGTGAACCAAATTAGCTGTAAATTCTAAGATAATGTAAAAAAAAAAAAAAAAAATAGTTGAGCGTTAAAAATCAGACATTGAAAATATAATAATTGCATAACTTACTTGTAATTAGGGTTGAGCATAGTCCGTTTTGGTTCAGTATTGAAAAAAATTTTAAATCGAATTGAAATTTAAGGTTTTAAAAAATTGGAGAATCGAAATCGAACCGAAATTATTAGAGAACTAGATTGTACTGAATGGAAAATTCAAGACATTCGGTTCTGTCCGGTTCAATATGGTTCTTCATGTTAAAGCCAACTAGTTTTTTTTTTCAATTTTAAAGTTAAAAAACACAATAAAACAATTCAAAAGTTCTTAAAGATAGTAAATTTATAAATTTTTAACAAGTTGAGAAATTTCAACAATTTTGAAATAAGATATTACTTATTATTATTATTATTATTATTATTATTATTATATAATGAGCCATTGGACCTAATTAAAATAGTTGAATTTTAATGGGCCTAATATATATATATATATATATATATATATATATATATATATATATATATATAATTGATATTATGTTAAATTTTAGTTTGGTATCGGTACTTTTAGGTCGGTTCAATTTGATACAGTTATCGGTTTGAATATGACTTAAAAATCAGTACTGTACCAAATTAAAATTTTCATTATAGTTCTCGCCCTAAGTTCCAAATTTATTATAGTACAATACTAAAATAAATCAGTATTTCGATTCAGTTTGATATTTTCGAGTATCGTGCTCAGCCCTATTTGTAATATAATATTATATTGGTTTTATTATATTTATCTATCCAACCAAAAATAGTTGCCCTAAATTAATATGAAAAGTAAATATATAAACACATCCAATAATTTCATAAACAAAATATCACATAACTTAGGAAGAGGCACTTTCCTCCTTTGCGAATTTTTTAATCTAGGCTTTCTTTTTTATTTTTCACAAATTATTTTTTGGTATTTTTTTAATGTTTGGATGGTTTAGAAAATTGATTAATAAAAAAAAATTTAATTAAAAAAATTAAACTTTATTCTTTTGAAAAAGGAAAATAAATTTTAGAATATTTGTTTTTGACAAATTCATTAAAAGCGAAAGAAACTTTAAAAATATTAATGGATACTCAATTAGTTCCTAATCCCTAATATTTTTATATGAGTTAATAATAAATAAAAAATAAGAATTTTTATGAGTTTAATTTTTTTTATACTCTTATAAATTAATATTTATTTTTCCTTTTTTTTTTTTATGGAACAAAAATATTTTTCCTAGAGAGTACCAAATGTTGAATAATAGGCTTGGGCTCCCTGAAATTACAAACATTCTAAAATCCATGGGTTGTGGGCTGTTACCGGGCTTATCAGTGGGCTATTGCTCCGATTTTACACTACTAGTCACCAGATCTCTCTTCTCCATAGCACCATCGATCGCAACTGAAGCAGACAGAAAATTACTCTGATTTCTCGTCGCAGTCATGGCTCTCAATCTCCGGCAAAAACAAACCGGTAAAAATCTAGATCTCTTCTTCTGCTTTAATCATGTTTTTTATCTTTTATATATATTTATATTGAGCTTAATCTGTTAATTTTGAATACAGAATGTATAATTCGGATGCTAAACTTGAATCAACCTGTAAACGCTACTGGTACTGCTAATGAAGAAGTTTATAAGATCTTGATTTATGATAAATTTTGCCAAAATATATTATCTCCATTGATCCATGTCAAAGATCTACGTAAACATGGAGTTACTCTTTATTTCCTTATTGATAAAGATCGAAAACCTGTGAATGATGTTCCTGCTGTGTATTTTGTTCAACCTAGTCAAACCAATATTCAGCGAATTATTGCTGATGCTTCTCGTTCACTTTATGATAGTTTTCATTTGAATTTTTCGTCTTCGATTCCTCGTCCTCTTCTTGAGGATCTTGCTTCTGGGACATTGAATTCGGAGTCTATACATAGGATTTCAAAGGTTCATGATCAGTATTTGGAGTTTGTTACTTTGGAGGATAATTTGTTTTCATTGGCTCAGAAGTCTACTTATGTTCAATTGAATGATCCGTCTGCTGGGGATAGGGAGATTGAGGAGATAGTTGAAAGGATTGTTAGTGGCTTGTTTTGTGTACTTGCAACGTTGGGTGTTGTGCCTGTTATTAGGTGTCCCCGTGGAGGGCCTGCAGAGATGGTAGCATCAGCATTGGATCAGAAGTTGAGGGATCATTTTTTGTCTAAGAACAATTTGTTTTCAGAAGGTGGGGGTTTTATGAGCTCATTTCAGAGGCCGATTTTGTGTATATTTGATCGGAATTTTGAATTGGCAATTGGGATACAACATGATTTTAGGTATCGTCCTCTTGTTCATGATGTGCTTGGATTTAAGTTGAATAGGTTGAGTGTGCAAGGGGAAAAGGGTGGGATGAAGTCATTTGAGTTGGATAGTTTTGATCCATTCTGGCTTGCAAATGGGTCTCTGGAATTTCCTGAAGTTGCAGTAGAAATTGAGACACAATTGAATAAGTACAAGAAGGATGTTGATGAGGTGAATAGGAGGACTGGGGGAACAGATGGGGCAGAATTTGATGGGACGGACTTGATTGGAAATACGAAACATTTAATGAATGCAGTGAACTCCCTGCCTGAGTTGACAGAACGGAAGCAGGTGATTGATAAGCACACAAACATTGCAACTGTATTATTGGGTGAGATCAAGGAGAGGTCACTTGATTCCTATGCCAAAAAGGAGAATGACATGATGATCAGAGGAGGGATTGATCGAAATGAACTTTTGGGAGTGCTTAAAGGGAAAGGGTCCAAGATGGATAAGCTGAGATTTGCAATCATTTACCTTATATCATCTGATAGCATTAACCAGTCGGAAGTTGAATCAGTGGAAGCGGCTCTTAGGGAGTCTGAGGTTGATACTTGTGCATTCCAGTATGTGAAGAAAATGAAGTCTCTGAATGTTTCATTGGCATCAACAAATTCTGCTAGCAGAAATAATATTGTTGATTGGGCTGAAAAGCTTTATGGACAGTCAATTAGTGCTGTGACAGCAGGTGTGAAGAATTTGTTGTCTAATGATAGGCAGCTTGCATTAACAAGGACTGTGGAAGCTTTGATGGAAGGCAAACCTAATCCTGAGATTGATTCCTACCTTATGTTCGATCCTCGTGCTCCAAAGTCAGGGGCTGGTAGCAGCCACCTCAAAGGGCCATTTAAAGAAGCTATGGTATTCATGATTGGTGGTGGTAATTATGTGGAGTACGGTGGCTTGCAAGAGTTTGCACAGCGCCAGCAGCCTGTTAAGCATATTATGTATGGAACAACAGAAATTCTTACTGGAGTGGAGTTTGTTGAGCAGCTCACACTGTTGGGGCAGAAGATGGGATTGGGTAGTACTGGTGCTCCTGCTTCAACTAATTAGTACAGAGTTTTGTTTATGTACTTTAAATCAGGTTGATTCCTGGTTTACACTTCAAAGAGGAGACATTCCATCACGAGTTGTGATAACTATTTGATTTAGATAGAATAGATATTGATGGTGGTTAGGTTGGAGTAATGCGCAAAAGTTGGGCTTTGCACCTATTTTTTGAGCTTAATGCCCGGAGGTTTCAAGCATGATTTTTTACTATCTATAGAACAGCTGAGCAATGCCCTTTATCTTTCATCTTTGTGAGGTATTTACCATCAAAAAACTTTTCTAATCTTCATTGATGTTAGCTTCTTGTGGTTAGAATTTTTTTTTTTTAAATAGTATTGAAGAAAATTCTGTATTTTCATCACATCAATTTATGAGTGTTATTTGATTCATTTATGGCATGCTTGATATTTCATTGCTTGTGGTGACAAACAAATTAAAAAAGAAAAAAGTGCTGTAAGTGTTTAAATTGTGTTATATATGGTTGTTTTTTCATTTTATTGGTGATTCTTGACATGCATTTTAACATGAGAGATTAATAGTGGCAAACCAATTTTCATCATCAAATGATTGTAGCATAATTCAGGGTATGACTTTGTGGTTTTCCAATACTTTTGATTGCTACCATCCTCTGCCTCTATTTGGGAGAAATTTTAAGTGAACCTAGTCCATCACGTCAGATTATGAACTGTTTAATCATAGTTTTCCATGTTAAATAATAACTACCGCATAAGATGAATATGAGAATTAATTACCTCAATCATAAGGTATGTATTGTAATTAACGCGTCAACATATCAGATCATTATTAACAGTCCATAATTTGACATAGTGAATATAGTTCACTTAAAAATTTCTCATTTATTTGGGACTTGTGGAGGGATTCAATGCTTGGATCCTCATTTATATATGTAGCTTAAGCCTAGTCATTTACAATTGTAAAATGTAATAAAATGCATGATTCCTATATTAGTTTACAAAACACCATTGCATTTTATCAACCTAGTAGCCTAGCACATCTGTCTTTTAAGATCTCTTTTTAAAGACAAAACTTGGTAACTCAGAGGTTGTTTGTTACAAATGAATGCTATAAAATTTATAGATTTTAGCTATGAATCTATATTTTTTTGGTCAAATTAAACCAAATTGCATTAATCTCAAAAAATTGAGCCAAAGCATACAGCAAAAAAAAAAAAAAAAACCTATACAGACAACTCAAAATAACAGAACCCCAACTAGCACAATAATTTACAATTACCATGTGCTAAACACCCTATCCCCAATAGATTCCATTTGTGTACAAAATCTCAACATTATAACATACTTAACATTTCTATAAATCTCTACTTCACTGAATTGCTTTTGCTGAAAAATACAATGATTTCTTGCCCCGCCAAAGGTAATACACAGTTGCACATAAAGCTGTCCTTCTCGCTGTCCTTATCACTTTACAACTTAAGCTCTTACTCGTTGCCTTTTTACAGAACCAGGACACTTCTCTCTGCCAAACCAACTCATTTCTGCTAATACCACAAGCCTGCAGGACTCTAGTCCATACTCTCATACTGCAAGGACATTTGAAGTTTGTATGTCTTCAACCTCAGCATGACAGAATACACACTTATTGTATGCAACCACTTTCTAGTTATATAACTTGGATTTGGTGTGCAACTTTTTATAGATAGCCAGCCAACAAATGAAACTATGTTTAGGTATATGCATGGGACCCCATAACAGTCTTGCCCACCCCACCTTATTACCCTTCTTTCTTATCCACTACCATGCACTTGCAATTGTGAATTGATTGTTGCTAGTCAGTCTCCAACTAATGCTATCTTCCCTATCTGTCAACTGGTAACTCAGGATGAATGCTATAAAATGTATAGATTTTAGTTATGAATCTATATTTGTCATGTTTTGTTCAAAATTTGTATTTGAAACTCTATACTATAGTTTTAATTCTATGGAATTAGTTATATTAAAGCTGAACTACTTCAAAATTGGTGGATTTTGTTGATGAATTTTAAATTACATTTACATACTATATACTTCAAAAATGAATTACATGTAAATATATAAAATACCAAATTTGAAAATGAATTCTATTATGAAATTTGTTTTGCAAATAAAATGAATTATAAATTGAGTTGGTTCCAGAAAACTATACTAGTGAAGAACCATGATGTAAAACTAATTAAAAAATTAGAGGATTGTTGATCTTTAATTCAATGTTATCAAATTTGAGAGAGTGAATATAAAATAAATAAATAAAAAAATAAAGGTGGATGATGGAATGTAATAGCATTTCTCGACTACGAATTTTAAATACAAACTAGAAAACATTTATTTTATTATTACAACTTTAATTTGATGATTTATGCTATGTTTTTGTGATTAGAAGTATATATATAAATC
>CATKHJ010066225.1:0-23492 GCA_949750685.1 Vernicia montana
ATATATATATACACTTTTTGTTTTTTTGTTGTTTTTATTATTATTATTATTTCTCCCCCATATTTGTCTCTTATTTCTATCTCACATCTTTAAGAAATGTCTCTTGCTCAAAAAATATGTCTTTTTAACTCTAATTCATCTTTAGAACAAGGGTAAGGATATAAACATATTTGAGCTAGGTGAGATATGTGGTTACCAAAGAAAATAGCTAATCAATATAGACTCAAATTGGCTCACTAAAGGGATGTTCTCTTGGAACATCAATCGAGGAACTGACTAATTTGGCTTTGAGGTAAAAATCTTAATGCCTTAATCATTTCACAAGTGATACCTGATCAGTCGTTCGCCTCGAATTACCTCAAGAAGAGTTCTAATATTTTAATTCCTTCATGTCGAAATCAAAATGATCATTACAGTGAGGGTATAAGAACATACTTGTTCTAGCATGCTTATCTCTGTACCGAATAACATGGCTATTGTGCAAAAAAAATATTGAGTATAATCATCATAGACATGTATTAACCAAAAAATAATATCAATATTGAAAATAATACTCATCATCAATCAAAGTCATGACATTAAAGCTCAATTCTCATCACAGTAGCTGAAAGTATTCCTAAAAACCTAGAGCTGGACTCAATTTTTTTTTTAAAATAGAAAAGAAAATCATAGAAATTAAAGATGCGTATCAAGAGTACAAAAGTAACTCCTTACTCAGCCATCTTACATTTAATGATTCAGACCTTAAACTTTGAGACAATTTTTTTTTAAAGAACAATTATCTCTTCCCCAACCTATTCGAGACATTGTCCCCAATGTCTATTATAGATAAGTAAAGAGTAAAGGACTTCGCTTGATCTAGTGTTATTAAAGTAACATAAAGAAAAGAAAAAAAATGCTATAAGTAAAACCATGAGAGTTAAGAAAGTTACAACCGGAGATTCAGATCTAGTACACGCTTTTTAGTGCTACTGTCATTGGGGTGCCAGACCACCTGCGCTATCAATGGATCAGGTTCGGGTACAAAGTTTTGCAGTTGGTCAATCAATTGATCAGTAGTTGAAGCAGAGACTAGGGTGCATCGACTTGTTTTTATCATAAAACCCTGTTCCACAGTATGATCAAGAAAAGACAACAAGCCATCATAAAAACTGTTAACATTAAGTAATCTCAATGACTTTTTATGAAGATTTAGTTGGGCCTAAGATGCAATATTGAAGATATCTTTAAATATTTCTAGACCATCAGGTAAAGCGATAAAGGCATCAGCATTGTAATGCATGTATGCCATTCGTTCGTACATGCTCATGACCTGTAACTCATTACCTATAGTCCAACCAGTGATGTGTTTATTTTTAGCCAAAGCTTTTAGAATTATACCTTGGACTCTGCTACCTCCAATTTATGCAGAACTTGAGACACAACCTCTTAATCCTAAACTACCTCCCCCAAACACCAAATCAATTTTTCGTTAAGCTAAAATCTGACCAAGTTCATTGGCTGCCTTCCAGTACTCTTCATTCTTACCAAATTTTGGACTACAAAAGACACAAATGGTTTTAAATCTGCATGTTGATGGTTCTGCCATTTCTATTCACTATCTCTCCTAAAAGTTGTATGTATACTAATAATGGTGAATGTATATATAAGGAAAAGATAGGGAAGTAAAAGAACAGTCCAATGTGATAAAGAACAGTCCAATAGGATAAAGATAGTTGTTGACAGAAAAATAATAAATATTAAGTGTACAAATGTCAAAAAGAAAACATGAAAAAAGCTTCCGAAAGTAGAAAAATCTAAAAAAAAAATCAAAAGTTAGAGATTCGTGCAAAAAATTCAAAAAGTAACTATGGGATGCAGAAAAATAATACAACGAAAAGTCAAAAGTTGATTACTATGTGCAAAAAATTCAAAAAGTAACTATGAGATGCAAAAAAATAATACAACGAAAAGTCAAAAAGTTAGTGATACACCTGACTGTAAACAGTAGTTGTGATTGTGGCTCACATCTTCCTCTGGTTTTACGTCCAGTAACGGCTTGAACGCCTTTTATGAGTCGAGGATAGGCTTACCATCCAGTTTTCTTATTAACTGGCAAACAGGGTCTTTTAACGTCAGATCCCCTAGACTATAACGCTCTTGCTCTTCTTTAAATAAGCTCCATAAATCTAAAAGAATACGTTGGACTTATCCACAAGGATGCGTCTCAAGAGTCTGTAGGATATTATCCAGAGACTCCTTACTCAGTCCATCCTTTATGAATTTAATTTTGTCTTCTCGATTTACGGACATATATCCAATGCTTCTACAATGTGTGTTACAATTCCATCTCGCGCATTTGTAGCAGACTCCCATTCTCTTAGCTCTCCTCTTTTTTGAGTAAGAACTTCTTCCTATTCCTAGTAAATGTTTAACAAAAGAGTCATCAAACTCTCCTGCAGTCATACTTTAGCTTCAATAATCCACCGGATATGCTCAGGAAGACCCAGACGCCTAAATGTCTTCATCCTTTCCAATCTGCATATGTAGATTTTCTTGAGTACATCTTGGGGAAGAGTTGGAAACCTGTTTTTGAGTATTGCAAGAGTGGCTTTCATATTTAATTGATTAGTTAAGAAAATGAAAAGAAAATTTTACAAACAAATAAACAACAAACAAAAGAAAATCAAATAAAAAAGAAAGAAAGTTTGAGTTGTCTCCCAAGAAGTGCTTGGTTTATTGTCACTAGCCTAACTTCTATTATGGTCTCACGTAGGATGCTTGAAAAGTACTCTTCTTTACCTCCCCAATTTTCCTACAAAACTCACAAACACTAAAATAAAAGGAAACAAGCAATTTAAGAAAAGAAAAGAACATAAAATTTAAAAGAAGTAAAGAAGTTTGAAATTTGAGTTGCCTCCCAAAAGCGCTTAATTTATAGTCTTTAGCTTGAATATAGCTAGGTTTTCATTAAGGGGGATCATACAAAATTTGAATCATCCTTTTGGGAAAAAATTCTCCCTTGACATGTAATTCAAGGTGTGAATCTTTGAAATTTTCAGAAAATCTTTTTTCCACATCTTTATCCGGAGGTTTCTTTAGATGTTCTTTCTCAACCACTTTCTTAGCTCTCTCATCAAGCACATCAACTTTTTTACATCTTTCTAGAAAAGAAGGAGATTTGATCAGTCTGGCAATGATAAATTCCTCTTCTTCCTCTTCGACCCTTAAGAGTAGCTTGCCATTCTTTACATCAATTATTGCACCAGTTGTAGCTAAGAATGATCTTCTCAAAATTAGAGGAATATCAGTATCCTCTTTCATGTCAAGCACAATGAAATCCACATGAATGCAGAACTTCCAAACTTTCATTAAAATATTCTCTATAATCCCAACCGGATGCTTAATGAATTTATCTGCTAATTGTAAGGAAATTTTAGTAGGCATCAACTTTCCAAGCTTCAATTTCCTCCAAATAGTCAAGGGCATTAAACTTACACCTGCACCCAAGTCACACAAAGTTTTATCAAAATTAAAATCATTAATTGCACAAGGAATAGAAAAACTTCCTGGATCTTCTAGCTTTGGTGGAATCTTGTGTTGGATTATAGCAGTGCACTCTTCAGTGAGTGCAACCACTTCCATTCCTTCTAAATTTTGCCTATTGGAAAGAAGCTCTTTAAGATACTTCATATACTTAGGCATTTGACCTATGATATCTACAAAAGGAATGTTAATGTGAAGTCGTTTATAAGAATTTCAAAATTTTTCATAGAGCTTGTCTAATTTACTTATTTTCAATCTTTGAGGAAAAGGAATGGAAGGCACATATGGCTGAATTTGTGGTGGTGTGGACACTTCCTTTCGTTCCTCTTCATTTGAAACTATAGCAGGCTCTCTGCTACTTTTTTCCTTCTCTGGTTCAATATGGTCATCACTTGCATCATCAAGGTTAGCATCAACAGAATTATTAATGATCTCATCATTTCTAAGGACTGTGAAATTCTTAGCTTGCTCCGGTTGACTAGGAAGTTTCCCTTGCTAGTGTGACTGCATATGACTTGCAACTTGACCAATTTGAGTCTCCAATTTTTTCACTGAAGCTTCCAAGGAATCAAACCTCCTGTTGTTAGCCTCCTGATTTTGGGTGCTAATTTGAATGAAAGCATTTAAGCTATCCTTCAGAGATGGCTTCTTTTGTTGTTGTTGGTCTGATGATTCACCTTGGAACTGGTGTCCTCTTTGCATTATTTGAAATTGGGGATGTTCCTGGTGGTGGTTATTATTGTTTCTCCAAGAGAAGTTTGGATGGTTCCTCCAACCTTGGTTATAATTGTTAGAAAAAGGGTCATTTCTAGGCCTAGGTTGGAAACCATCCAATGCATGTGCTTGTTCATAGTCACCTATAATATAATCAAAACTCAAAGGACAAACATTAGCACCATGACCAAAAATACCACAAACACCACATACCTCTTGTTGTTGGACTGGTGTGTTTCCCTTCATGGATAGAAGCTTTATTTGCTTAGTGAGCTCGACTATTTGCATAGCCACATCTTTACCAGGAGCTCCTTCTAAAACTCCCACTCTTCTTCCTCTTACGCTTTTCTGCTGAGAATTTGCTTCAAGCATCTCGAAAAGGTCATAAGTCTCCTCAGCAGTGATTTCTCCCATGGCCCCTCCAGCTGCATTGTCAACTATGCTTTGGTTCTGAAATGTGAGCCCATCGTAAAAGAACTAGTTGAGTAATTGCAGTGGATAGTGATGGTGGGGGCACTGGATTTGCAACATTTTGAACCTCTCCCATGCTTCATGAAAAGGTTCTCCTTCCATTTGTGTAAAAGTTGCAATTTTTGAACTCAGATCAGCTGTCTTTTGGTGAGAATAGAACTTCCCTATGAACTTATTGTACACATCCCCCCAAGTTATTAATGAGTCAGGGGTAAGTGTCATTAGCCATGACTTTGCACTATCTTTCAATGTATATGGAAAGCATCTCATCCGCAGTTGATCTTCAGTAAGACCTTGTAAAGAAAAGGTCTGGATGGTAGAATAAAAATCCCAGATTCATTAGGCATACCATAGAATGATGGGAGCATGCTGTAGTGAATATTTTTTAGTTCATAATTTCTGATAGCAGCATCAAGTCTGATGCAAGATGTTGCTGTGCCAATAATGAGTCTAGCATACTCTTTCATTAGTCTCTTTTCTTGTGCCATGTTTTCCTCCTAATTTTCTAGTCCGACTTCTTCAGCAATTAGGTCCAATATTCCTCTTTCTCCACATACCCTGTGGATATTATCAACAAAAGGGACAATATCTCCTAACAGAGATCTTCTCCCATTCATAAAATCTCGAAAAGAAAATATAAACAAAAACTAAAAATAAATAAAAATAAAAATATTGACAATGAAACAAATAAATTCGCCTTGCAATTTTCCGGCAACGGCGCCAAAAACTTGTTCGCCTCAAAATATATTGTCCAAAAGCGACCCGCAAGTATACAGGGCAATTGTAGTATATAGGAAGCACCCAAGGTCGTATTCTCTCAAAGAATTACAAATAGATTTTATTTATTTCGGATCAAAGTAAATTTAAATGTAAAAATATTTTTGTTTAATTGTTAAAAGGAAATAATTTTAAAACAGAAAATTAAATAATGCAAATGCAGAATTTTTATGTAATAGATGAAAAATTGTCTAGGGTCTGTAATCTGCTTATCAATCATTTATGTTTATGAATAAATCCAATTGATTATATTTAAAAGAATCAGTTTTTAATAATTCTAAAAATAAAAATCAATCTATTAGCAATCACATTCATAGAAATCAATTTATCAAATTATATATTAAAAACCAAATTTTAATCTTAAAACTTATATTTCTAATTCATTTTAAGATCTTAAAAGAATGAGATCCGGACATTAACTTCAACTCTCGTTCTTTCATTCATAACCTAAATTAAACAAATGGTAGCTAAACATTTGTCTATAATTAATTAATTAATTCAATTAAGAAAAGATAAATATAATCAAAAGGAATTTTTATTCAATATTCATATTATGATAGCTTCATACAAAACCCCAAACAAAGATAAATTTAGTTCATGGAAAAATAAAGGATAATCTCCATATCATTAATATCAAAATAATATATTGAATTAATATTATCAATCCAATAATTAAAAGACAAAAATAATAAGGAAATTTAATTCGGTGCTCAAATTCAATCTCTTGGTATTTGTACAAAATAATATCCCAAGAACCAAATACAATCTTTATTGAAGCATTGACTGATAAAAAATAAAAATCTAAATGAAATGTGTTTGAATTTGGAAGTGAAATGAAATAGGAGAAAAGCCCTATTATAAAGAACTATGCGAAACTACTGCTGCGAAAAAAACTTCTGCCTAAAAACTATTCTCTCAAACTTCACATCTCAACTCTCACTCACTCTCTCCTATCTCTTCATCTCTCCCTTTTTGTCTCCTCTATCTATCTATCTATCTATCTATCTATCTATCTATATATATATATTAAAAACTGTTGACCTATTGTGTGTTTTGATTTACAAAACTTAGTAAAATTGATGAAAACACTCTTGATATATTCATGTTATACTTATATATTCATCAAGAATTGTTTAACATTGATCAAAGCATATAAAAAGCTTTTTCAGGGTATGAACACACGTTCAAGAAGGTGAACGCACATGTATGTGCATAAGAAGAACAAATCACACAGAGAGCTTTTGAACGAGCCTTCAAGGTTCTAAACGCACGTTCATGAACTTGAATGCACGTTCAAATATATGAACGCACGTTCATCATGGAAAGTTCATAAACTTCAAATTACACAGAGAGTTTTTGAACGAGCCTTCAAACTTTTGCACCGATGATTCAAGAAGGTTGAACGCACGTTCAATAATTTGAACGCACATTCAAGTTGCGCAGATCATAAAAAAAATAGCCATTGGAAGTTGGAGGAAAGATCAAGAAAGTCAAATCAGAGCAGATTTCTTTTGGATCCGTGCCCAACAGTCATATTCAAACATTCCTATAAATACAAGAAGGTTCAAAAGAAGATTAGAATACTTGCCAAGTGAAAATCAATTGCTATTTATATCAAAGAGCTTTCTTGATCATTATACTCTGTTTTTGAACACCAACACATTCTTGTTCTTATTCTTGTGTGTTCTTAATTCAAAGCTAGTGCTTTTAATTGTAATCATTTATCTAGCTTGTATCCTAGTCTTGTGAGACTCTAAACACAAAAATCATTGTATTGTGAGTGATTTGGGTGAAATCTATTGTAAAGGGCGAAATCCCGAAGAACTAAGCTTGCAAAGCTTTGGGTGTAATCCCGGTTGATTAGTTGAACCCCAAATTGGTTTAATTTGGGAGAAGTGGACGTAGGAGAAGAAATTATGCTCTGAACCACTATATATCTTAGCTAAGCTTTCTCTATCTCTATTCCTTTGTGATATTTAAATTAAAATTGTAACTTATTGCATATAGGTTGTTATTTGCATTAGAATTTTTAATAATCCTATTCCCTCCCCCCCCTCCCTTTCTAGGATTGCCATACTTGGGACAACACTTGCCAAAACAATCTCACCAGTAGGAGTTCATGATCTGCTCTAGCTCTCTACACAACTCCATCAGAAGCAAGAAAACATTCATAGCAAAATTAGGAATGGCCTGAACAACTATTTTTAACATAATTTCTCTCCCTACTCTAAAAAGAAACTTGCTATGCCAGCTCTGAAGCCTTTGCCAAACCTTGTCTCGAATGAAAGCAAAAATCTCTCTCTTGTTTCGACCCATTAGCGTAGGTAAACCAAGATACCTTCCATGATCCCCTGCACACCGAATTCCCAACACTAAACAAACCATCTCTTTGCAATTATTTTCTACATTGCTACTGAAAACCACAAATTACTTATTAAAATTGACCACCTGCTCTAAAGCCACCGCATACTCCCCTAACAAATCTTTAATAACAAAACTTTCAGAGGAATTAGATCGAAAGAATAGAAAGCAATCGTTCACAAAAAAAAAGGTGCGAAATTGAAGGAGCCCCTCTAGCAATACAACACCCATGAATAAGACCCATCTCCTCCTTTCTCCGAATCAACGCACTTAATCCTTCCGCACAAATAAGAAAGAGATAAGAGGACAAAGATTCCCCTCATCTCAGCCCGTGACTTAGAATAATCGAACCCAATTCTTGACCATCAAATATCACCTGATACTAAACTATAGAAACACAAGTCATAACCATCTCCACTCATTTTGCACCAAAAACCCATCTTTTGCATCATAGCTCTCACAAAATGCCACTCGAACCTGTCATAGGCTTTGCTCATATCGATTTTAAGAGTTGCAACATCATTTTTACCATACTGCTTCCTCTTTAGAAAGTGATGAATCTCAAAAGCAATTAGAATATTGTCTGTTATTAAGCGCCCAGGAACAAACGTACTTTGAGATTTAGATATTAACCTAGGCAACACTTCCTTCATTCGGTTTGCTAGGACTTTAGCTATGACCTTGTAAATGACATTACAAAGAGAGATAGGGCAAAGGTCAGCCATAGTCTCAGGAAAGTGATTTTTAAGAATCAACACTATTGTCGTTTCATTCAAGCCTGCAAGAAGAACTTCCGTTTGAAAAAATTGAACACACTTTTGAAACACATCCATCCCAATCTCCTTCCAGAAGTACTGATAGAACCCCAAATTCATCCCATCGGGCCCAAGCGATTTATCCGGACACATATCAAATAGAGCCCATTTAACTTCCTCATTTTCTACAGGAACTAACAGGAGATCATTTTGATCTGCTATAATCAAAAGTCTAATGCAATCAAGTACCATGTCTGGACTCCCACACAAAGAAGAGAACAGAGAGGTGAAGTAGTTAACCAAAAGCATACCTAGATCCCCATCTCTTGTATGCCACCGACCCTCCTCATTTTTAAGCTTATCAACTCTTTTTCTTTTCTTCCTAGTTGAAGCAAAATTGTGGAAAAAATGAATATTGGAATCCCCCTCTTTCAACAAAAATTGCTTTGCTCTTTGTTGCTAGAAAGTATTCTATTGACCCAATAATTTTAAATACTCCAATTGATACTGCTCAAACTCAACCATGCCCAAAGCATCCTTTCTATAACGAAGCCGCTTAAGATGCCTTTTACAATCATCAATTCTCACTCTAAAGTGTTTCAACAAACCCTTTCCCTATTGCAAAAGCTTTGACCCGCACATTGCCAATCTCGCTTGAATGTCTTTCCCACGAGACTCCTCCCTGCTTCAAACAACAATTTCTCTGCATTGGGCTTCCCTCAACCATAAATTTTTGAACCGAAATTTTTTTCCCAATATCTAAAATCATTCTTACATGGCACCAAATGTATTGGCAAATGGTCAGAGGAACTAACCTCTAAAGTGTAAGCCCTAGCTTTATCAAAAATCTGCAACCAATCATCCGATGCTAACACTCGATCCAGATTTTCTTCAATCCAATTGGGAGTACCTCTTGACTTTTTCCACGTAAATTGATACCTCTCTAACTCAACATCAAACAAACCGCTCTCACCCATCGCTTCCTTAAACCCCCTTATCAGCTAATTAGGATGGGCAATGCGCCCTCTCTTCTCAAAAGAAGTTAAGATGTCGTTGAAATCTCCCATACAACACCAAGGGAGATTTGAGAGAGTGGAAATCTCCCCTTCTTTTAGTATCCAGTACAACAACTCCTTCCTTATCAATAATTTAAACTCCACTCACATTGCCTTCCATATTCATCATGCTATCAACTCCATATCTCCTCCCATATTAACTCCTGAATTAGTGGCCACATGATTTTTTCCTTTGTTATTGGAAAGAGAAGATTCCTAGCATCAGCAGAAACTCTACCATTCCCTCCACTTGCCTTGTTGGTATTGACCTTCTCTCCAGCATAAGAATCCACCGCCATCGCCTCCTAGTCACCACCCATCTAGCCTCCACCTCTGGCCGTTGACTTAGACACTAGCCATCTCTCCCTAACCTACTATTGTGGCTTCCTACTCATAGCTCTCATCCACGCACCATAAGGTCTTTCAACTACAACATTCAGTTGAGCAAATAATTTTTCATAGTAGTGATTTGTATGGCCAAGCTTGCCATACACAAAACAAAAGGATGGTAGCCTTTCATACTTGAAAGCCACCAAAAAACACTCCCCTCCCTCCTTCTTCAATTTCATCTTTCTCTTCAAAGGATAGTTGATGTTCAACGATACTCTTATTCACATGTAATTTATCCACATACGATCAAAATTATTTTGATCAAACATCAAATAAACACCAATATATGAACCAATAATTTTAGCAACTCTCTCAGACATGAATCCCACCTGCAGATTAAACACTTGCACCCAAAACTTGGCATGAGTGAGTAACACCTTCGAAGGATGCTCATTCTCTATAATCCGATTCACTACTAGTTGATTCTATTTAAAAATTGAACAATTAACTTTTAAAACTCTATTTAAACAACAAATCTCAACTAACTTAGTCGGAAAATTCTTTTGAAATAAATATAGGTTCAACTAGCCATTTTTCATGAAAAATATTGTTACCAAAAAGTAAAAGTAATTAAGTGCATATATATTGATTTTGTATGCTAATTTAATTATAAATAGTTGCTAGAAATTTTATATTCAACTTTTTTTACTGACTATAATTTATATTTAATTACAATGGATTATTAAATTTTTTATTTCTTGATTTAACCAAAATTTTAATACTTAATTCTTTATTAAGTACTAAGAAATTGATTAATTTGATTCAAATCTTTCAGATTGGTGATTTTCTTTTTCTATTTTTTAAAGCAAATTGGTGATGAAGATTAAAAAACAATTATGATATTATTTTTTTTTTTTGAAACTGTTATGATATTAAAAAATTGATCATTGTTGTTCTTGTAAATTTTTGTCCTATAGGTAAATTATTGTGAGAATAAATTGTTACTAACTTATTTAAATTGAATTGATGTGTATATGAAGTTAAAAAAAAAAAAAAAAAAATTGATGTGTATATATATATATATATATATATATATATATGTCTTTAACTTTATATATATATATATATGTCATGCTAATAAAGGTACGATTTCAACTTCTTTTTCATTTGATTATTTAAATTATAATAAAATAATTTAATGTTAATTCATTATAATTTTAATTATAATATCTAGATTACTTAATTATTTTGTTGTGGATAAGTTTTGTTTGTTTGGATTTTAGCAAAAATTAAGACATGGTAAAGCAACTAAAAATAATTATGCTATAGAAAATTTATGTTTTTAATATTCATTACTAATATGCGTATTATGTTTCTAATTAATTTGAAAAGTATTCTAAGATTATATTGTTATAAATCAATTTATATTTAATTGATAAAAAAATTTAAGTGATATGTACTCTAACATAAATTGATTTTACGTTTTATATATATATATATATATATATATATATATATATATATATATATTACTAAAATTTGTTAAGAATATTACCAATATCATAAAATTTTGCAGAAATTTCTTATAATCTTCAAGTTTTTTTTGGGTCTATCTTTAGGTAGCTTAGAAAATTGATATTGTCTTGGTTGCTGTTAAGAAATTCTATGCTGAAACTTATTGATGTACTCTTCTTTCAATTTTTAATAAAATTATATTGCTTAAAAAAAAAAAAACTGTAATCGAAATTTAAAACTTAAATTGACAATGTGGTATAAAAAGTTTAAGGATTAATTTGGTTTTTTAGCCTTTTAATTAATAATTTTTTTTCTAAAAATTATGACTTGAGATAGAATTGCAACTAAATTTTATAATTATGGTACAATTGATACAAAATAAAGAACAAGGTTTAATTGCAAAAATACATAAAGTTAAAAGTAAATTTATCTATTTAGCTTATAAATTAATAAATATATTTAGACTAATTTAATATGATTAGAAACTTCGTTGATAATATACGATCTATTTGACTATTTGTGATCTACATATTAAATTTTATCACTATCCCGCTAAGCTCACGTTAGTATTTTATAATCCTAAAATTTAGAGAAAATATTAACCAAAATTTTTAAATTCAGTTAGATGTTTGAACTGATAAAAATAAAAAGTTACATATTTAAGATTCAAATCATAATTTAATAAATATTAAAAATTATATAAAATACATGATTTAATAAATTTTTATTAGTAATCACAAGAAAATTAAAAGAAATTATAAATTTTATAATATTAATTTTGTATAATAGTAAAAATTAGTCAAAATATAATCCTAAATTATAAATATTTTATATATATTAATGTAAATTAAATTAGAATAATTTTGGTAAATATAAAAAAATAATTTGAGAAATGTAAATTTTATTATTACTAAAAGAAATTATGAAAAAAATAATCAAAATGAACTTTTTATAAGATCTTGTGTGTGTATAATATTTAAAATATTGTGAACAAAAAAAATGACAATTCACAGATGGCCCAGTTTTTTTTTTTTTTATTTCGCCGAAGACAAATGGCCCAGTTTGTTAAGAATGTTGTCTATCTACCAATGGGTACAACTGTGCAAGTTTGAGACGGATAAGTAATTTTATATATTTTCGGAATCTTAAATTCTCAGATGGCCCAGTTTGTTAAGCATGTTGTCTATCTAACAATGGGTGCAACAGTGCCAGTTCGAGACGGATAAGTAGCATTTTTATATTTTCAGAATCTTAAATATTGGATAGGTTTATCCAATTGAACTGGATCGAGTAGACCAATACGTCAATTTTCCGGCCGGTTTGTACTGAGTTGGTGTAAAAAGGATTTTCTATCTAATTCGGACCGACCAGAAAATCGGACTTAAGATTGATCCAGTTTTGATAACACTGATATTAACAATTTATTGTTACATTATTCAATGTAATACTACAATTAATGGAAAGTATTTTAATCAATTCTTTTTAAAATAAATGTATAATATTTATTTAATATGTGTGATTGTAAGTTGTAATGTTTTCAAATGTTTTTATATTTATAAATATTTTTAAATTCAGTCCGGCAGATTTCGAACTGGTAAAGGCATAAAATTATAGATCAGAAGTTCAATCAAAATCAAACTGAAAATAATTAAATTAATATTATATAATATAATAAATATAAATTTTACAATTAAGCAATTTAATAGAATAGTTTGAAAAAAATTTGAATACAATAATTTTTTTTGATAAATTATAAAAATAATTTAAGAATTTAAGATAGTAATAGAATAAATATGTAATAAGAATTTTAAAAGTAATAATTTTTTTTTAAAAATAAAAATGAGAGAAATAAAAATTTTCAGTGAGTAAAAACTTAAAATTTATTTTATCATATATTTAAATTTTACTATTTAAATGGTATAAAAACTATTTTATGGAGGAATTTACTGCAAGTTCTTAATTATTTTGAATGGTTGGGAGTTGTGCGAATTTTCCACAGGTCATGGGGTTTGAATCCCCTTGAAGGATTTTTTTTTTAAAAAAAAAAAAATTGAAAGTTTCTTACATGCTAAATCTGTACTGAATTAACCTATTCGTCGGTTAACCGACGATTCATATGGATTGAAGCCAATTTTAACTACAAACCAATTAAAAAATCATGTCATACCGAAAATGTGATCAATTCCCAATTAATCCGGTCTGACTGACTAAAAGTAGTCAATATTTATCTCCTCCTTAGTGCATACTAATTGATGAAATAAAAAAAAAATTCTGAATATAAAATATAAGTTATTAGCCAAAAGAATTTAATAATTAACTTAAGGAATCTTACACTTTTCAAATCCAAATTAACATTTCCTATTTTTTTTTTCCTAGGACAATAAACAACTTGGGAATTAACATGATCCCAATCCCATCATATATAATAATGCTTATCTTGACATTATCCTTTTTTTTTTATTATATTTCTATCTATTTTTTCAAATTAATAATTTCATAAGATCTTGGAAATAGATATAATAGTAATCATTTTTTGTTTTAAAGTTAGAAATCTTATTTGTTTTTTCATTAAAAAGAGATATTTAATATATATTAATAAGATCCCAACTTTAGTTAACATCATAATCACATAAAAATATTTATTAATTTACCACTCCGTCTTTTATATGTTTAAGAATTTTTATTTTGCCTTTGGCTACAATAGCAAATTTAATTTCATTTTCATTTAATCTGGACATAATAAATCTATTGTTTTCTGTTGGTGAAATTGTTACTTATTAACTACAATTAAAGAAGCTGACTAAAAGTAGCAACAAATGTAAGTTTAAGCCTCTTGTGAATACAAGTGTGGTAGTATACTAGTATAGTTCTAAAGAGGCAGTTCATGTTGTTTGGATTCATGCTTTCTGTTGTAAGACACGGAGGCTTTTTTTCTGTCTTGGTGTGCATGCATCACTTGTGTCTAAAACATATGTGCTAATGGAAAATAATAATAAGATGCAGGGAAATACTTTTCCACATTAGAGAGTGTATATATACTTGAACAATAAAATAAAAATATATTATATAAATTTGAATATGAATATCTTTTTACTAGGAAAAAAAAATAGAAATATAATTTCGAATAGAAAACTTTTTTTGAATTCAAGCTCTGTACATGCAAGAACAACACTACACACATATATAGTAGAATTAATAGAGGTTTTGGGATCCAATCTTCTACAGTCACAGTTAAAATTTTCAAAGGAGATGATTATATAATAATAATATAAATAACAAGTACCTGACGATATAAGCGTATGATGTTTAGACAGAACTTGTTATAAAGAAGCGCTTTCTCTTTCCTTCTCCTTATCCCTCTGTGACTCTCTCTGAGGCAAAATTGAGCTGTGGGTGTTGATCGAGTTATGAATGATTTCCCTCCACAAAAATCTCATATTTATACACTCTAACATCTAAAGTCAAAAAAAAAAAAAAAAAAAAAAAAAAAAAATCTATTATTCTAAAATAATTGGGTCCCAAAAGATTCTCAACATTTACAGTCACTCACGTAATTAAATTTGATGTATACATTCGGAATATCAAAATATTTTCTTCTCTTATTAAATTTAACTATACATTAAGAGTATGTTTAAGAGTATTTTTAGTAAATCATAATATAATATAATGTAATTAAATATATTTTTAATATAATGTTTACATTAAAAATATATCTAATTATATTACGACATACTAAATATATCTGCATGTGTTTATTTCATATTATATTTATTGACACATCAACGCCACTGTATAATCACCTTTGATCAATTGATCAGTTTTATTTTGACTTAAAAAGCAGCGGTAGTGATTTTCTGCACTGCTATACCTCTTAATTGGGTCAGGTGATCCGGATCCGATATGAAATTCAGACAGGGATGTAATTACTTTTGTCCAGGACGAGCTTTAAATCTATACTTGAGCTCAACTCGTTAGACATATAGCATGTTTGGGCTCGGTTCGAGCTCAACTCATTACAAGCTCCTTTATGATGCAAAGGAGTTGAGCTCAAAATCGAGCTCGTGAGAATAAGAAGAACAAGAAATTAACCTGAAATAAAAAACAAAATCAATACAAAAGTGGAATCAAAGCACCAATAAAAAAAACCAGAAGCAAAATTGGAATGAAATCAATCAAACATGCAAAAACTGAAATAAAAGAAACTCAATAAAAAAAAAAAAACCGGGCCAGATTAAAGCTTTAAAAGGTATAATGAAAACAATCAAATGTTATATACACACCACTGCAAGCACTAAGCAAAACCCATTTGAAAATTAACAAATACAATCAATTTCTTTTATGATTTAATATTTTTTCTCCGTATTAGATGTGGAATGCAACAAATACCATCAACCTAAAAGAAGGAATGAAGCAAAAATATTATACCATTAAAAGGTAAAGTCGAAAAATCAAGAGAAATAAACAGAGGAGAGAAGGAGAACTGAATGATAGAGTAGAGGACGGAGAGACCGAGAGTGAGGGGAACATGTGTAGAGCAGCGGGTGAGTTTAAGATTATAGGGTTTCATTAATTTGGTTATTAAAAAATTAAAAATAAAATTAATAAATTAGAGAAATTTTAAGGTAGATTCAGTTTACTACTTTATTTATAGATTAAACTAATAAAAATAAAAAATATTAATTAATGATGCAATAGAAAACTATTAAAGAAAAATTAAAAAAAAAACAGAAGATTTCCTCCTTAGTTCTTCATAAATTTTTTTTATAAAATTCAAGAAATAACATTTGTACGCTATTCACATGCGACACACCTTATCCAACGAAACTGAGTTAAGTTAAAGAGAGAGAGGGAAGGTCTTGTGTAATGTGTATCACTCGGTGAAAAAGGCTATAAATTAATGAGTCAATAATTTTATGGGCACGTGTCAACGTGAAAAGAATATTTCAAAAATCTAAAAATAGGTAATACCAATTTTGCATGAACCAAATATAATAGATATTATTACAAAATAACAAAGAAAGGCAGGGGAAATATTTTAATTGGTGTGAAAGCATTTTTCATGTAATGACACATGAATTTTTTTTTTTTTTGTTACTCTAATTTCTATTGAAGTTAGACTTGAATTAAAAAAAAAAATATGTGATGTATACATTTAGTATATATTTGGTATATGTTTTCATTTTATTCATAAAAAAAATTAGAAAATGATATATGTTTTGTATATATATGATATACGTTACATATATATTTAATATATATTTAAGCAAATGGTACACGTATATATGGTATATATTACGTATATATTTGATATATGTTAAAAAAAAAGATTCAAAAAATTTAGTATACATTAAGTATATGTTTGGTTTATACAACTATTTTAATATATACATATTGCAAATTTGAAATATTAAAAAAATAAACTAATAGTAAATGATATATATATTCCAAAATTTTGTATACGTTAAGTATATATTTGGTATCTGCAACTACTTTAATATATACAAATTACAAATTTGAAAAATTAAAAAGATATATAAACTAACAGTAAATGATATACGTATTGCCAAAATTTAGTACATGTTAAATATATATTTGGTATATGCAACTATTTTATCAATAAATCGTATACATATACAAAAATATAGTAGATGTTACGTATATGCTTGGTATCTGCAACCACTCTATATATACACATATTGTAAATTTTAAAAAATTAAAAATATAAACTAACAGTTAATAATATATGTAAACGAAAATATAATATATGTTACGTATATGTTTGGTATCTATAATTATTTTAATATATAAAGATTATAAATTTGAAAAAAAAATAAAAAGATAAACTAATAATAATTACTAATAATTAATTAAAAATGCTAGTAATAACTCTCTCTCTTAATGAAATAATTTTGTCAGGCTTCATTAGTTTAGATTGTGGGTATCCACATAATAGTAGCTATGTTGATCCAAAAACGTTTATAAAGCACAATTCAGATGAAGCATTTTCAAACAATTCACGTACAAAAATTTGTTGAATTAAAAAAAAAATTAAAATGTTTAATCAAACTACACTTTAATTAGCTTAGTCCATAATCAAAATTTATTTAATAAATTAACAAACCAAAAAAGAAAGTCCATTTTAGTCATTTCAAGTGTAACTCATTATATATTCTTTATCTAATTACACCTCCTTTCACTAAGTACAAGGTACTGGGTGCTTAATCCAAAAGCAAAATATCAAGATTTTCAACACTCTTCAGATTTGATGGTGGAAAGGATTGGAGAATTCATATCAGCCACGAACACAATAAAAAAATAATAATAATAATTTTTTTTTTTACAGAAATACCTGTAAAAAAAAAAAAGACTTTAAGATTACGTTTTTATATTTTGACTAATTTTTTTTTAAAAAAAATATATACTCTTTTGACTACTTTTTTTACAAACATATGCTTTTCACCAAATTTTTTTTTATGATATATGTTGGATTTATTTTAAGTATATTTGTAGTATATTTTGAATTTATGTTGGGTATATATTTAGTATATACTGTTAAATTTTTAGTGTTCGTTTTTAAAATTAATATTCTAATTCAAAATGATATTCATTCAATATATTTGATATACATTTAATTTATTTCAGTAAACCTTGAAATAACTAAGTTGTTAGTTAATTCATTATTTCAAAATCCGTAAAAAATATTGAATTAAAAATGATTATGATAACAGTAAATGATATACTCTTAATATATTCTGAGTATAAAAAATCAACTAAACATATATATCAAATCAACCAAATATCAACAAAAAATATAAACAAAATAAACTAAATATATACTCAAATAACAATAAAAAAAAAGTTTCTATAAAAATCCCAATTATTATTGATAAATAACTAATGCCACGTTTTGGAAAAAAAAACAAAAATACTAATTCTACGTGGCATCATTAGAGTCATAAAAACCTTATCTCACATCTAAAAATCTAATAATAATTATAGTTAAAGCTTTATTAAATTATTTTTGTTTTTTCCTTATTCACACTTTCTGTCATCTTCTTCCTCGTAAACCCAAGTTCTTCCATTTACTATTTTACAGAAAATTACTTTTTCAAACTCATTAATCTTGCTCCATCTAATACCACCAACACTCATTTAATCTCCATCAAAACCAACCCAAAACCTTCTCACATTCAAAAATCTAATCCATCTCATGATCCAATATCCAAAATCAATTATTTCCCTTCACATATCACAAAAACAATACCGAAAACAAAATTTATTGTTCATATTTTGATTTTTTTGCTGATCTTGATCTGAAATTAGGAGTCGAAGGTGGGAACAAACTCACCAGGGATGGAGACCAGAGCACGGGATGACAAAAGGATACTGCTATGCCATTTCTTTAACCAGATGTCAATCTTTCCACAACAATAAATTCCAAAAAAGATGAAAATTTTTGGAATGATGATTACCAGAGAGAGGGATACAAGAAAAGAGAAGATGGGTATGAGTGAATACCCCGCAGACTCCATTAACGGCGAAACGAACTACTCCAGTATCAAGTGCATCTTTATGCGCTAAGCGAAAAGCGTACAAACATAAAAATAAAAAATAAAAAAGCGTTAAAAAGTAAAAACGTTTTAGCAAAATTATTTTAAAAAAAACGGGAGCGTCAAAATGAATTTTTTTTAAAAAATATGGGTATATACTGTAATTTCCCCTAAAAAAAACCATATAAAAGAAAATAAAAAACATAAAAATGTATAAAATAAAAAAGGAAGGTGTAAATAATATTTTAACAAAAAATAACATGTATGGTGTAATTTCCTCAATCATTAATGTGTCATTATTAATTGATATATTTTATTTTTATTAAGTTAGTCTATGAATGAGAGTGGACAAAGTCTATTTAAGAATTTTTTTTAACTAATTAAGAGTACGTTTGGTATCACTGCGATTATTTATTTATTTATTTTTTATTTTCAAATTTTAAAAAAATAAGTATTAGAAAATATTTTTTAAAAAATTATTATTTTTTATTTCTTTCATGTTTATTTAAAAATATTTTGAAAATAAAAAATTCTGATTTTTCAAAATCTTATTTTTGTTTTTGAAAAACAAAAAATAAAAAATAAAAAATGATACAGTATAATATCTAAGATCACTGTTTTTTTTTTTTTTTTTTAATGAAATAATGGGGCCAAAAACCCACGACAACCAAAAGAAAAACAAAATAATCAGCCAGCCACACAAAAACGAAATAAAATAATAGTTGATAAATAAATCTTATTTTTTTTAATGTAAATTAAGATTACCTTTTAACTTAAATAATATTTAATAATTTATTTAAAGAAATAAAATAAAATTTTGGTTGGATTTTTTTTAGCAAGTGTTTCGTTCTAACTTTTGTCTTTACCTTTTAATTTAGATATATATATTTTTTTAAGTCATGGTCCTGTCATCTATATTAAGACCTCTGAATATGCATCATTTTTGCTCAAAAAAAATATGTATCATTTGTTATAGCAACTGTGAATAATCCAAGGTTGTCCAGCTTGGTTCATTATCATGTAATAGGAAATTGCCAAATAAGAAACAATAGTGGAGTGGTGTCAAAATCAAGCAACCAAGCAATCAAAGCTCTCTCTCTCTCTCTCTCTCTGCAAGACCACTTGAAAATGATTTTAAAACCTTTGCCAATCACAATTCACAATCTAATGCTAAATTCAATTGTGGGTGACTTCCTAAGAAATCAATAATTGCCGTCGGAGGCCCGGCCAGCCTGGTCTCTTGAAGTAGGTCATAGCCAAAAGGACTAGATTGAGCCGGAAATGCTGCCCAAAACCCACCGGTATCAGAATTTGAATAGCCGAAATTGAAAATTGCTTCAAATTCACAATTGACATTGCCACTATCATTTAACCAAACCACTAGGAGCTTCCGGAATATTAATATAACAGAAGAAGATTTGGATAAGCAAATAATGTTTCTCATTTTCTTACAATAAAAAAAATAAAAAATAATAGAAAAAAAGATTCTTTTCTGTTGCTGTTATTTAAACGATCCAAACAAGGCATGTCCATTTTGTTTTTTTTTTGGCCAAATTACAAGGCCTGTCCATTATACAGGAGTGAACTGAGTATAGTCCCAAAGGCCGCCACCTAGCAAATAAAGCAAATCGTGTTAGATCACTGTTTGATATTGACTGACGTGGATGTCAGTGAGAATAAATGGTATTAAAATCAGAGAATCAAAATAATTTTGGTTTATTACTTTAATTTTTTGTCCCACCCAATAATTTCTAGTAGTAGCATTTTCTTCCCTTTCCTAGTGCTTGGTACCATACATTAACTTGTTGGCAATAATATAATTAAACATTTTATATATTAATATTTGATTATTTTCCATCTATATATAAATTAAGAATTAACACAATTATCTAAAAGTAATAAACTTGTCAAATTACATTATTTAATATAAATTATATAATCATATAATTTAACTGTTAGTGGCTGTGGATCCCTCCAATATGGTGGGCTCCACATGCCTAATAAAAACAAATGAAAAGAAAGAAAAAAAAATTGAAGAAGAAGAATTTTTTTTTTTTAAAAACATGTTAGTTTTTTAGTGCAGCTTTCAAAAAAAGCTGCACCAACCCACCACCCAGCTGCAAATTTAGAATTTGCAGCTGGCGCACAGTATATAAATAGTAAAATCTCATTTCTATAAATAGGCAGAAGATGTAAGGAAGAAGATATAACATTACATAAAATTAGAAATAGAGAGAGAGAGTTTTATGTATGTGAGTGAGAGGGTTTTGATAATTTTTGTCCGTCAAAAAATTATCCTACATTTCTTTAATCTTTGTTCACTGTGAGAAAATGGTGTATTGGGTTATTGGGTGTTGTGTGAGAGAGGGTTTACAATTTTGTCTGTCCAAAAATTGTATTGTGTAACTATAAGAGTTATAGTGAATTATCCCTTGTGGATCGTAGATGTAGGTTTATTGAGAAATCGAACCACGTAAAATTCTTATTATCTTTGCTGTGAGTTATTTATTAATTTCTGCTTCCGCTGTGCGTGTGAAATATCCCATAAAATTTTTCAACAAGTGGTATCAGAGCTTCTGATTCTTATTTTGGGGTGGAGAGAAATTTTATTGGGATTGAAGTAAGACCGCTGTCTGAGGCAATATCATATTTTGAGAAAGGAAATATACTGCGAGGAAGAGAAAAATACGAGAATTTTTTGGTGCAATCCGTTTCTAGAATGGGTGTAAAATAAAAAAATTAAGTGAATAGTAACTACGCAAAACAATTTATTTTTGCATGTTACTGTTACTGTAATAGTAAGCAATAGTAACTACAGTAATAAGGAACTGTAGTAGGGTACGGTACTGTAGCAGGGTATGGTTACTGTAGCAGAGTACGGTTACTGTTCATACAATTACTGTTCATACGGTACTGTAGCAGAGACACTATTCACAGAGATCTGAAAAAAAAAAAAAAAGAGGGAGGAATTTTTCAGATAAAATGGATAGTGTATTTAAATATTCAACCCCTTTGTTTGATGGAAAGGGTAATTTTACTCTATGGCAGAGTACAATTCAGGACCTTCTGGTGCAACAAGGTCTTGATTCGGTTTTAGATGAAGGAAAGCCAACGAGTATAACTGAGAGCGAATGGAAGACTATCCAGAGAAAGGCGGTGAGCACCATCCGATTAGCACTTGCCCCACAAGCAAAATTTGAAGTGATTAAGAAGACATCACCAAAGAAGTTGTGGGACAAATTGGAGAAGATCTATGCGTCAAAGTCGCTGACTAACCGGTTGTTTATGAAAATGGAGATGTATTCGCTCAAGATGGAGGAAGGAGGAAACCTCCATGACCACATTAATAAATTTAATCAGCTAGTGTGCCAACTGCTGAATGCTGGTGAAAAAGTTGAAGATGAGGAGTGGGCATTACTATTACTTGCGTCATTGCCCAAATCCTACAAACCGTTGGTGCAGACAGTGTGTGCTGGAAAAACCACACTGAAGTTGATTGAGGTGACAACGGTGTTAAGAGAAAATGAGAGGATGATGAGGGGTGAGAGCACTTCAACTGAAAGTGAGGGCATAACATTAGTTGAGAGGAGTGAGAGAGGGAGTAATCAAAATAAAAGGAGAGGTGATCACAAGAATAGATCAAAATCTCGGCCAAGAGATTATAGCAATATGGAGTGCTATTATTGTGGGAAAACTGGTCACATACAACATCGTTGCCCAAAACTAAAGAAGACTTGAACAGTCTTAAGCAGCTGCAAGAAAAGATGAAGGGTAAGTTGAAAATTGATGATGGTGATTTCTCAAATGTGGTTAGATCCGATGATGAGTCTAATGATGAATTCCACCTAATACAAGGTGAAGATGTTGATAGTTGCTCTGGTGAGAGCAATTCTAACTGGGTGATGGATTCTGCTTCTGATGTGCACATTTGCAGATATTGAGCTATGTTTGATACTTTACATACTGATGGAGAATTTGGCTACATCAATGTGGGAAACAAATTGAAGCTGAAAATTAAAGGCGTTGGGAGAGTTCGCCTGAAAGTCCACAATGGTGTTGTCAAAAATATTTTCAATATGAAATTTGTATCTACTGCAGGAGCAAACATAATTTCGTTAGGAGAGCTAGCGTCACATGGGTACAAATATGTTGGTATTGGAAAAATATGTAAAGTATATAGATGAGGTAGCTTGGTGATGCAGAGTAGGAAGAAAGGAAAAAATATTTGCTATTTGGATGGTCATTCCCTTTTGCAAACAAAAAGCAGTAAAGTGAAGAAAATTGAGAAAACTGCAAAGAGAGTTCGATTTTCTAACAAGGTTGAGATATGTGAAATTTTGAAGCAGAGTGCTAATTTCACATTAGCGAGAAAGGGGGAGCCCTATAAACCGGTTTTTAAAAAAATCGTCAAAACTCAAAGTGTAGACGACTCTTGTTCG
>CATKHJ010066260.1:0-12306 GCA_949750685.1 Vernicia montana
ATAAACTAGGCTAAAAAGAAAATAAAAGCAAATAGAAATAAAGAAAGAAAAAACAACAATCAAAATAAATAAAATAAACAAAAGGAAAGGAAGAAAATAAATACCTTGCGAGGATGAGACTTGGGGAGGTATGGACGAAGCGGACGACCGGATCGCAGTTCCACCTTCTCGGCTTAGTGGAACAACAGCCTTGGAACGGCTACTAAGACGGTGTTGTTGGGATTCTCTCGAACTGACTTGAGAGAGAAACCTCAAAATGACCACCCAAACTAAACAAAAACTTTAAACTAAAAGGCACGTTCTTCTCGAACCAAGCCTTAAAAATTGCTCGCTTTCGATCAATTAGCTTGATTTAGCAAGTGGTGAGTATGTTTTTAAGAGCTGAAAGGGGGTGGTTTATATAAGAAGTGAGGCTAGGAATAGTTTTCATTTTTTCCAATGTGGAAAAACAGAATAAGAGCTTGTGACCGCATACATCCATATGGTCGATTAAGGTCCATAACCGCATAGGCCCATGCGGTTATGGACCCTAATTAGGCTTGTTCGGCCCATTTCCGACTTGTTTTGACCCGTTTTAGTTTTCGGGACCTAAGGATTGTCTTTAAGACTCAGTAAGGTATAGAAGGGTACAATTTTAAGGGTTCACACTTCCAAATTTATGATTTCTACTAAAGAGGTATTACTGTTGCTAAATAATTATTATTCAATTTTAGTCTCTACCTTATATTAATTTTATAAAATCCTATTGGTTTCACTTTTCATTCATCCTCTCATATTGTTTATTTAATTGATATGTACTAACTGAGCTTATCTCATACCCCCATAGTGAATTGTTTTTCAAGTCCAGTGGCAAAATCAGCAAAGTAGATCTCGGGTTCCATCCACCGCTTGGGATTGCTCTGCTAAAATGTAATGAACATGTCTTGATTTCTTTGGATTATTTTATTTATAGCTCCATAGTTATTAAGGTCATAGTATTTTAGAAATTTGAAAAGATCTAAATACTTTATATTGGTATGTAATTATGATATGATGATACTATATTTGATATATGATAATTAGTATTGTGAATAATGATATGCTCGAGCAATGATGGGAACTTAAGTATATAAATAGTATACATGTAGTATATGTTAAGTATATCGTGATTACAATGGTATCTATTGAGTATACATTTGGTATATGTTCGGTATATGATATTGTTAACGCAGGCTGTGATCTTTGGATCATGTATAATGAATGATTAAGTATTTTATTTTATATAATAAGGGGTTCTATGGGTTGTTGGTACCCTTATGGTCACCCATGCCCTAAGATCGTCACACTTCTGAAGATGGGGTGTGATATATAATCTCAATGTTGATATTTTCACAAGTTTGAGTAAATCCTATAATCTAAATGATAGAAGTGAAGACCAGAGTACTAGCGTTTGAATACGCTAGAGAATGACATCAATTGAGTAAAGTTGCATTCTCTCCATTGTACTTGTTAAACACAAGTCATATTATAAAAGTTAAAAGGGAAATGATTACCCTCTCCACAATACTAAGTTACTATTAATTTTTTCACAAATATGGAATTGATAGGTGCGACTAAGATAAGAGGAATAAGTATAAGGAAAGAGAATAGAAGGAACAAAGACTAGAAGCAAGAATAAAAGAGGAGTATGAGTAATATTGAAGCATAATGTTATGGATGAAAAAGGGAACAAGAGTTATACTCCAATTTCATCGAAGTATGAATCCTAGCTAAAGTATGAGTGTTTTATTTGGACCAACAATTGGCATACGAATAGACTTCAGAGAAGAATGGAGAATTTTAAATAACCTATCGTAATAAATCAAAAAAAAAATGGAGGTGACAATAACAGATTAAAGTTATGGAAAAGATATAAAACGGATCAAGAGTAAATACTAATATGTAATGATAAGATGTATGCAGTGGTTAATGATGATTATGAATTAGATTTGTTAAAAAGATAACTGAGAATTTGAAAGTGTATATCATGTGTGATAATTAGTAAACGATAAGAAAGTTTCCATTGTATAAGATTTCCTTGTAGGGAATCATATCACATGTTTATAAAAAGTCTCAAATGATTTGAATGATGAGAATAGGTGTTGAATAAAATTGTATATATCCAAAGTATAGGACACTTCCTAAGAAATACTTAAGAAAAGACTACTATTTGGATACATAAGATTGTTACCTTAAGGATAACATTTAGATTGAATTTTATAAAAATGAAGGAAACTAACTAATCAAAAGAACTCTGCTTATGAACAAGCGAAACAAATAAGAAAGAATAAATGAACCTCTTATAGAAAGAGGAAAGATAAATTGGATCATAAGATGTAATGAGAAATAACTGGTTCCAATTAGGTAGACATAGAACATACGTAATCATAAGAAATAAGAGTAATAAAGACGATTGATGAATAAATAATATTAGCATGAGTTGGATTGGCAAGATAGTCTAAGAACACCGGAGATTATCAATGATGAATTTCTGAACAAAAACGATAAAGCTATATTGTGATAAGTAAGAACATGCTTTAAAGGACATGGACTTAGGCATAAAGTGAAACCCTTAGTGGAATTATATCAATGATATAAAAGAAAATGATGATCTTCTTGAATCAGATAGGTATAAGGAAATATGAATACATAGAAATAAGTGGTAATGTGAGACATGAAACAGATCATTATCGAAAGAATTAAGGTTATTCAATTAGAAGATAATATGATTGGAATTAGTATCGAGTGCCAGACCAAGAATAAAAAGACCCTTAATGGGCATAAAGACTGAGTCAACCTTATAAAGAAAGAAGTATATGTTTCCGTGAAAGAAATACATATATTTTAAAGAGCTCCTCCTATAAAAAGATTATAAGATTCTTTAGTAAGAAAAGTTATTTCCACAATAGGTTGGACTACTTGAATTCATTAACAAAGTTGATACTTTCAAGATTAATTCAAGTGCATCCAGTATATCATATGTCAATACTAAAGAAATAAACACCAGATCGTTTATGTGATCTCCAATATTTAGTTGACGAAGTGAATAAAGACTCGTTATGTAAAGAAATTGCAAATTCAATCCATAAAAGATAATTCAGAGGGTCAAGAAACAAAATAAATTATTATAGCCAAAGTCCAAGATCCAAACCACAATGTGAAAAGTATACCTGAAAAAGTAAAACTATTATTCAATAAAGATGATTATATTATTTCGGCCTTGATTGTTAAGTTCTCTAAAATTCGAGGACAAATTTTCTTAAGGGGGAAGAATATAATACCCTAGGCTCCCAAAACCCATAAACATCAAATATGAGAAGCTAGAATAAGAATCAAAGGCTCAATGAGTTAAGGTTAGCTGAACCTAAGTGTTGGTATGCTTAATTGTGCTTATTTAAAAATTGAATTAATTTTGTTGTGTCTAGCTTGTGCTTATGATTGTTAGATACATAAGTGATATGAATGAGTTAATATTGAATATAATTGTGAATGAGTATGATCATGTATGCCAAAGTATAAATAAAATGTTAGAATCGTCAAATTACCAAATATATAAGTGATTAAATATAATAATGTGCAAACAAGTATGGGTCCCACCCCACTTCACGATAAATTCGGCCAAGCATAGCCTAGGAAGGAAGATGGCATGATTTTTATGTTAATGATATACATTAAAATGTTTAAGATAAGGAAAATGAATGTGGGGTCCCACTTTTGATTAATCAAATTTTTATAAATATATAATATTGTTATAAAATTATATTCATTAATCCTAGACATTCTTCATCAAAGATATACATCCACCAAGATTCCTAAGAAAGCTAGTCAATATACACTAGAAGATCAATTGAACAAGTCTACACCACACAATTTTTATGAATACAATCTTTTAAGTCAACTTCCTAAGTCATTTTTCATCTCACTTCTCTTATAACAAAAAAAAGAAAATCCCAAACACTCCCTCACTCTTCCTTATTTTGGCAAGTCCATAACCAAGTAAGGATCAAGGAATTATAAGGTATGCTCTTCACAAAACCACTTCCATTTGATGTCTTGAATATGAAATCTTGATCCTTTTCTTTGATTGTTGCATTTTCTTTCTTCCTTTCTTCCATGGGTGATTCAGCCAACATAGTTATTGGAGGCATAAACTCTTGTTGATCTAAAAACATAATAAAATGAGATTATATATGCTTGTATATGTTGGGAAAATTGGTTAATTTGAATGGGTATGTTGATTATATGAGTTAAGATTTGTATTGAGAATTATAAGAGATTAAGTTACCTAAATAGCTGGAATTTGTGGCTTCTATTTGGAGAAGTTAGAGTCTGAATCTGAATAAAGTTAAAACATGAAAGTTGTAGATATGTATCTCAAGTATATGTCCAAAAAATTAATTTAAAATATTTTATGTATATAAGGAGATATCTCACTCTAACTAGGACTAACATAGAATGATAACGTAGTAGGCAATATGGATTTAATTTATAGATTTGATAACCTTAGAGGAAAAACTAGGCTAACAATAAAACATAAGAAATAATCATTGGTATTTTTAGTAATTATAGGTGAAAGAAATTTACATTTAGATCTGTAAATTATGAGATGTAACTAAATACGTGAAGTGTACTCAGTCTATCTCTGCACTGAAACAAAATTAAATTTGAAAGGTCATTGTGAATTATTTAAAATGTATTTCAATCTCAATTTTGGATATGTTATAGTTTCATATACATATTTTACTATGAAAAAAAAATCAACTCATTTGGATTAGTATAACTTGAATTATGATAGAAATAGTGCTGAAAGGTCATACTTATTTAATAGAGGATACATGAAAGTATATTGTTTTAGTGCCATGTACTCAAATGAATTCTTAATATACATGATAAATGGTAATTTATAAGTATGTAGAGTCTTGTAGACCTAACATTCCATTAGCATTCAAATGCATATATGTGTTGAACATGTTCTCAATTTGAATATTGATCGGGACTTAAGTAGGGTTTTGCTAGCATACCCTACTCGGTCATCCTTGAATTATCAAGGTTATATTATATTAATTGTTATGACTATGTAATCTAAGTTTCTCACAAAATGACTTTATTGGATATGGAAATGAGAATGATAAAAGTGAACAATGTATTGGGGGTACATATCCTAGGGCCATTTGGCCATCACATGGAAATGAGCATATATATGATATAATTTGTGATGAGTGCATATATATATTGGATATGTTGAATTGAACTTGTAATGATTATTTGTTGATAGAATTGCAATATTATGTCCAAAGCTAAGTCTATTAGGATTAGTACTTAAGATTAGGTTAAAGTTAAGATAGATTAATTCTCTAGTAATTTTCAAAGTGTAATGTGAATGATATGGTATAATTGGTTGTAGAAACCAAGGGAAACAAAGGCAAGGAAGGTGTCCAAGAAATTGAGGAACCTCCATATTTCTTGTGTTGATTGCTAGGAGCATAGGCAAAAAGGTGAGTATGTAATACTTAATGTAATATATACATTCATAACTTAAATGATATTCATTCATTATATCCTTATTGAAACCCCAGCAATCCTTTGTACTTGAATTGATCATCCAGCTACTATCTTAAACCTTGTGCTAGGGTTATTCTTGATGGCCTTCGGCCTATTTTCTAATTCATTAATGGCCTTTGGCCTAACTGTTATACTACCGATTCAATTGAACATTTTAAAGTTCGTTTGAAACAATTATTGAAATTATAAAACCTCATTGATAATATATTGAATATGCATTTGATTTATTATTCATATATTATGAACTTTCTTAAATGATATTCTTGATAAGCATAAATCCCCTACTGATATGGTGTAATACATCAGACCTTATACCTGATATGGTGTAAAAGCCCACAGATAGGTGAGCATATCCGGACCTTAGCTAGGAAGAGTTTTATGGTCCTAGCCTTGAGACATGATCAGTCTTGCGCTCTATACTGTATATGTTTGAGTAAGCAAGGCATTAGCCGCCATTCTATTTACTGACATATGGGAAGCATACTGCTTCCAATTTTACTGATTTCTGCTAAAGTGTGATTAACATAAATTCTTTATAAGATATGCTCTCATCCATATCCTATATTACTGAAATCATACTGTTATTCTCATTGATATCCTATATTATCGAATTCATACTGATAATATTTATTTCATTTGCCTGCATAATATATTTAGTTATCACGTGCTCACTGAGTATAAGTCACCCTTTAGTGGTTTATAATTTTTTAGGTTATACTAGAGGTCAAGCAAGGTAATTCTCAAGCTTTTCTTCTCCGCTTGGGTTTACTCTGCTACAAATGGATACTTAGTATTGAGATTACAATGTTTATATATCTTGAAGAATTAAGTCTAGAGCTGTATGGTCATTATCGTTCATAGTATTTATTACCGAGTATTATAGATTACTAAATATGGTTTGAAATCATATTATGATGATATTAAAGATAATGGATGATAACTGCTAAAAATGAATGATGATATGCACTATGAATGCTATTAGCATTGGTACACCTGTGATATTATGACTGGTATATTTTGGGTATCCTTTCGATATATGAATATGGATTTACAGGCTATGATCTAGGATTTATGTTCATTGTATAATGTGCTTAATGTAGCATAGAATAGGAGTTCTACGAGTTTCCTATGCCCTAGGATCGTCACATCACAAAGATGGGATGTGACAAAGATAGTAAAGTAAAGTGGGACAATGAAGTGAAATGAGACTACTAGGCGAAGAGAATTTTGTTTATGAAGGTGAAGAGCGACCAAAGGATGCTCGACATCAAAGATAAGTGGATATTAAGGAAAGTGAATTGAGAGAGTTCAATATAACAAGGACAAGGATGAAATAGGTACAACAGAGTGGGATTAAGTTTTTTTGATGAAATTTGAGGAGGGATTTCTTTTGAGGGGGAAGAATGTAACACCCGAGAAATAAAAAAAAAATTATTATTATTTCTACATATATATATTTCTATATATATATTTGGAGCTGATGGAGCTAATTGGTTCATTTTTGGACAAATCAGAAATTGATTTTTCAAACGAATGAGAGAGAAAGAGCCAGCAGAAGAGAGAGAGAGTGTGTGTGTGTGAGCTACTGCCTACCAGAATGTCATCATTCGACCACCAGAATGCAACAAGAGCTGGGCAAGGAGAAAGCCAAGCTACTTATCAGTCATCCTCCTAATTTTCATCACTAACAGACGCCGGAGCAAACCACACGCGTCGTCCGACCACCACGCCGATGAGAGGTTTCTCAAACTGTTTTCAGTCAGCTTCGATCTCCGTTTCTAGTGAGATGTGTACTGTTGGACTCCTCACTCTTCAGGCTTTCATTTGGTATCCAATTTGTCTAAAATGGGTCACTTTGATTTTTGACCGGAATGCGACGAAGATTTGGGACTGCTGGTGTAGATCTACGACAATCTCCGGCGAGTGAAGGAAAATGATCTGTATTTTTTGATTCCCCATTTGGATACGAGTCTGTGGATACCTATTTCACTGTCAACTGTTGCCGATGATAGTTTTTCGGCGACCTTCTGGTGAGTGTCATTCAACAATTTAGAATTTGTTATAGATGTTTATTTGGTTATTCCATATGATTAAGTTAATATGAGTCAGAATTTGTTAGCAAGGCTTAAGATCTAAGAAATTAAGTTACATGTTTGATGTTCCTAGAAGCATAATTGACATATGATTGCGGATTTCATGTGTAGGCTTAAATGAGCCAAAGATTGGATGAACTACATGCTACTGAGGTGATTGAGATTTGAATAAAAGGATATATCGTTTGAGGTAAGTTATAAAGTGCATGTTTATATTTCTTTCTATTCTACTATTCATTGTATATTGCATTTTGTTCATCAGATCCTTCGGATTGAAGCCTATTCTAAATGTAAACTGACTTTTGTTATTGCTGAAGTCATTTAGGCTGAGGCTCCATTGTTTTGTTAAATGATGAAGCCATTTGTATACTGAAGCCATTTGTATACCAAGGCCATTTAGACCAAATAGCCTTTTGTATATTATTGACAAGGCCATTTAGGCTAAAGACCTATTTCATATGTTAATAATTTCATTGAGACCATTTGGGATAACCAATTAATGTTTATGATATGATTCCATTGAACCATGACCAAGCCTAAGCCTAAAGTATAATAGAACACCTTTCTAATGAGGGAAAAGCCATTAAATCTTATGCACTTGGTGATGCCTTACCTAGAGAGGGCAGTACCCTAGGCGTGTGTTTTGAGAATACACGTTAAACTAACCCTTACCTAGAGAGGGCAGTACTGTAGGTGTGTATTCACGGAATGCATGTTAAATATGATATGGTACTACCGGGGGGATGGTGGCACAGTCTCGCCCATGAGATGATTAACGTATGAGTAATTAATGAATATGTTACTATGTTCTGTACAACTTCCTATGTTTTGACGCCCTTCATTCATGGCATATACATGTATAGTTTTTGAACCCATAATGATTTGATATGCATATGTTCATTGATCGTATGACCCTTTGATATATGTATATGTATGAACTATTGTTCATTGACTCATAAACTATTGTAAACCTCCTCATTTATGTGCATTTCATAAATTTACTGAGTTGATGGCTCACAACATCGTCCATGGATTTCAAGTTATAGATTAAAGAGTATAGCAAATATAAGTGAGGTGTATAGCAGTCTTCTTGATCTGCCTTCTCCATCAAGAAGCACAATGTACATGTTTATGCTTATTGAATATATATGTAAATGTTTAAGTTCTAATGTTATATCTTTAGACACAACGTAGTCATTTGGAAGGCATAGTTATATATATGTTATATGTTTATGTGTGATAAAGGCATTATTGGACTTTCCTTTATACATGGGAATGATAATATGATGATGATGACTATTGATGTTATGTAAGAATGCATATGATGTGTAAATGATTCAGGTTCTTATTTTGAGCATAATGTGATATTTATGATTTAGGTTACATGATACCTTATTGGATTTGATAGCAAGTATGAGTTTTATAAGTTTTCGGTGGTCTTACATCTATCCATACCCTAGTACCATTGCAACTCAGAAGTCGAGTCATGACATTTGTTGTACTATCCTTTTTTTTTTTTAGTGTATGAAAGGAGACAAATGATAATAGATAAAACAATTTGTATGGAGTTTATATAATAATAAAAAAAATTAAAGTAATTTCTTATATTGTAATTTGTGAGGTGTCGAGATGGTTAGGTTGGTGGTAATATTAAGATGGTAAGTGTAATATTATTTAAATTAAATAAGAATTGTTGCTAAAAAATTATAAATTTTTTTTACGGAAAAAAATAAAATAAAAAAAGATTAAACTCTTTTAAATGAGTTATTAGCTAGGAGGTAAAATAGCTATCAACAACATGTGAGGCCTCGCTCGAACGCCCCTCCCCTCGCTCGGGAATGATAAATGCCTTAAGGAAAGGCGGAGCGATTTTTAAGGGAAGTTAAGGTACGGGTTTCGGTGCTCACGATTGGAAGCGGCTATTGTCTCAGAAAATTGATTTTGATTTTTAAAAAGGATTCGGGAGTCACCACCCTAATTTATTTATATGGGAAAAATTAAGGAAAAATCCATTTTGACTCCAATTTATTAATCTTTGATTAATTTACCCAAGGATAAAATCACTAATCTTCAAATCAAGTTTGAGCTCAGGGACTAGGTTTTTAGTTTTAAATAATCTCAATTTGGCTTTTAAATTTAATTTGACTTTTGAAAAATGATTTCATGGATGACAAGTATTATGACAATTTATAATACATGAGCATGGCATAATTATGAGACGGATGGGAAAATAAAAAGCAGGTATTTAAACATCCACAAGTAAAGGAGAATATTTCCTCTAACTTTTATGAGTATTAGGAAAATCACAAAATCGCTCATTTACTCCAAAAATAATTAACTAAATAACATTAATTACAATTTATATGGAAAGAATAAATTGACATTTATATGAAAAATAAAAGGGGAAGGGGATTGATTTGGATTTGGATTTGAAACTTGGATTTAAATTCCAAGCTGCCTACGTACCCCATTGAATGGGGTTCAAAACCCACGTAGTTCATTCCACTATGAGGTGGAAGGGGTTTAAAAATCGGTCAGATTTGATTAGTTTGATTTGATTTGGGATTTTAGTGAGGATAAGAGATTATACCTTCTTTGTGGGTTTGAGTGGTGGGAGAGTGATTTTACTGGATCGGAGTTCCATTTCGTAAAACAAGGTTGATTTTGGAAAATTGCTTTGAATACTTAATTACCCAATTTTTAATTAATTAAAAGGATTAATTAATTAAAGTGATTAATTAAAAGGATTAATTAACCAAATTGAGTGAATATTTAATTGAAAAATTAATTAATTAATTAAAATTAATTTTTAATTAATTAACTAATTGAGAATTGGTGGGGATTAATTTTAAAAAAAAAATTAATTAGTTAATTAAAATTAATTTTTAATTAACTAACTAATTAAAGTGAGTGAAAACTAATTAGAGAGAGAGAAAGAGAGAGAGGAAGCAAATGGATAGCAATCACAAGAGCTTGAGGTGTGTTTTGAAATAGTGAGGAGGGGGTTAGTTATAGGAAGATGGAGTGGAGTAAAAAGACAAAAAAGGGTCTAAAAAGCAGAAAAATAGAGGGGTAAATTCGAAATTTTGCAAAAAGGTGAACGGCTGCGAGACAACATGGCGGACGCGCATGGGAGACATGTGCATCCGTGAGCGACACTCATGGCATCCGCCAGGGGAGCTGGCGGACGCGCCATCAGGGCTAGCGGCTCCATCAGCCCTCTCAGCGGACGGTCAGACGTGTCAGGTATGATCTGATGCGTCTGACGCGCAGCAGACGTGACTTTCTTTATTCCTTTTTATATGTTATTTTTTATTGTTTTACAAATATTAAAAATAATTAATTGCTCTAAGTTTCAAGAATAAAATGACTAAATTACCCTTATTGGTTATAGATTAATAGATAATATGTGCATTAATTATATATGTCACGACCCAACTTCTGAGTCGCGATGGTCCTAGGGCATGGGTAGGCATAAGGCCACCAAAAATCCGTAGAACCCATATATACTATATAATTCAATACTGTATCAAGCAATTTAAACATAATTATCTCATCATGTAATCACATATCATATCTCAAGATCAGAACCTGAGCACATATTCGCTTATTATTCTCATCACATGTTTCTCAATAACATCATAACATCTATCAATTAACTCATACATGTTCTTTTTTTCATATAACTCATATTATATATACATCAATTACAATACACTTTTAACACTCATGGAGCTACTAAAATAACTTTAACATATACATGAACACATATATCAAATGGAACTTTACTTTAATAAGAAAATCCTCAAGTGAAAACTGATGCTTGAGAAATCACTTGCTCACTATGCAGCTTTCCTGGAAAAATGGAATCACTAATGAGATAAAACAGTGAGTAAAGAATATGCTACCATACTTGTGAGGCTAGGTATTACAAGTCTAGCTCACAAGAATGGTTCAAGCTTACTTATCACTTGACTCATATACTTATATTCAAGAAATGAAGGATATAGAATCATAATAACAATGAACTTAGTGTTCGAAGATTTGTAATTAATCCTTGGAACTTGGACTCATATATTTGGAGGTATCCACTTTAAATACATATGATTTCTATAAATTTTCAACTTATGGACATTTGGATCTTATACAATGGATCTTTAGATCAATGGCTCATATAGGTATACTTTAATATTACATAGATTAAATATATACAAATATAAGTTATTAAAATTATGAGGTATTTTAGAAACTATAATGCTCTTTGATTTTTATTGAAAACCTTAATACGTTTACTTTAAAATCACTTGAACAAAATATATAATAATTCTTTATTCATATAGGATTTAAAATGACAAGTAATATACGTTACATAAAGGATTTTGAGGTTTAGTGAAACTTATACACTTATACTTTCAGAAATACACATGTGGATATATATATCTCATAATCAAATACTTATTTTCAAATAACTTGGAAAATCAATAATTCTTATATCATAAAAGAATATATTAGATTTAAAATATTATATACTTAGAATTTAGTATTAAAGGAACATAACATATGTGAAATACATATATATATACAAAATGAGTTTTGTATATGCTAACTCATATAACTTTGGACAACATGAATA
>CATKHJ010066276.1:0-28625 GCA_949750685.1 Vernicia montana
TGAAAAGATAACATGAAATCCAACCAAAATCAATTGACATCATCAACAATAAAAAAAACAAAAGTAACAAAATGCAAAGAGTGCATTTTTTTTAATAAAAAGTAAAAAGAGAGCATAAAAATAAATGAGATAGGGTAAAAACATAAAAAAATAAAAGTGGGAGTAAAATTATAATTAAAAATTAAAAAAGAGTACATGGAGTAATTTCCTCTAATTTATTATGTATTGTATTTTTATCATTTGGACCTAACTCAAGCTTCTGAATTGGATCCTGACTCAGTCAAGCCTGGTCCAATCTGCGACACAAAGCCTAATTAATTGTAGACCCTTTTTTTTTTTTTAAGCCAGAAGCGTTGCCACTTTGCGCTGGCCCAATTATTATTATTATTATTGTTGTTATTAGTATTATTGTTATCATCGTCTCTTTCTTGTCTTTTACTTTTTAGGTAGTTGATTATCTGTTTGAGGGAAAATAAATTTTCTTACATTTAAATGTAAAAAGTAGTTGTTAGGATTCAAATCTTATGCATAAAATTAAAGTTAAAAAAAATAAATTTAAATTTATAATTTTATAATTTTAAAAATAATTTCGATATTATAAATAAAATTTTTTTTACCTGCACTAGGTGTATGTCCTCACCTATACACCAAACCGATAAATGATTGACACATATTCATTAATTTAAATAATTAAGTACGTGTCAATCATCAAATGTTAAAATGTAAAACACTCATATATACGTATCACTTTTTTATTTATTGTGTTGTATATATCCAGCATAAATAAGAATTATCCTTACAAATAAAGCAAATTGGGTACAAAAGAATTTCCTGTAAAGGGCCGTATACCAACCTTGTTGTCTCAACTCCCTTTTGGTCCCCTAAATGGCTTCCAAGTCTTTACTAATTTAGTTTTTTGTTACTATCAATGCTTGTAGTTTGCAAAATCATATGTGGCCATAATGTACTCTTCTCCTTTCCTTTTTTCCTTTTTTTTTTTTTGGCTAATTAAACTATTTATGCAAGAAAAAAAATGATCTACAAAAGACCTAAAGAATAAGCAGAGCTAACTTGAATTTTCAATTTTGCTTATGTAGAAGTGAATTTTAATATCCAACCATTTAAAAAGATGTATCCTTCAAAGATTAATCAAGATCAAATTCCAATGACAAATCAATTAATCAATCAATAATTAAAAAAAAAATTATCCAAATAAAATAATTCATTAATGGGGGCATTAAGTCAAATATAATACAAAGTACACCATTAATATATGACCAACTCAGATTTAATAAACATAATATACTCAATTCATAGGTTATTATATTGGGCGTTAAGTCCAAAAATACAGCACTATGGTCTTTTGAACATAAAAATTTACAATTTAATCCATAATCTATCATTCTTCTTCCAAATGCATCTGATTTTTGAGAATTCAACTTTGCCATCGTCCGCACCAAAATCAGAAGAGGAAAAAGAGGTTAAAAAATTGAAGAAAACAGATGAAAAGTAAAGGTACTCCCATTGGTAACATAAGCCACCAGTAATTTCCTTTACCAGAAACTAAAGGGAGGAGAGACGCAAATCTTAGAGCGAAAGAGAGAAGAGGTTTTTAGAGAAATTGTTTTTGGGGCTTTTTTTTAAAAAAAAAAAAAGTTTTGGTGTGTATTTTTTCACAGAAACAGGAAAAGGAAATGGATACATACACATTTCAAATATCTAATTAAATATTCAGAAACCATTCTAGATATCAAACCATAATTAATTACAATTACACAAACAATCTCCAAATACAAATTAATTAAAGATCACACAATTTACAAGTAGATTGCAAACTCTATTTCATTTCTCAATCTTCACATAGATTAATTCTACTACTACTACTACTAATAATAATACCTGTAAGAGAACAACTAATTAATTAAACTGTAATTAATTGAGACAAAACTAATTCTTCATTAATCCCTTCCCAAAATTTATTCATCCATGGATTTTCTTAGCCTGCAGAAAAAACAAAGAAATTAAATGAGATAAAGAGAAATTAATAAATAAATGCTACCTAATTAAAATCTTTAATTATAGATTATGATCTTGCCTTATTATTATCTCCATTGGCTCCTCCACCTCTTGATGATGGTTTAGATTTATGAGCTGCCATGGAACTTTCTCCATTAATAAAAGGTCTGCCATGAGAACGACCTGGAGGAGGTATAACTGAAGAATGAGTCTCTGGTCCTCTATAATCTATTTCATAAATTTCTGATGAATCTGCTACTTCTGATCCTCCTTCACCCAAAAAAAAAAAGAGAAAAAAACTAAGCATAACTAATAAAATTAAGTACAGGAATCTGGAGCGATCTCCAGGAGACTGCATGGTTTGTGGGGGTTACGAGTTTGAATTCCAGTCGAAACCTAATTATTATTAATAATAAAAAGAGTTAATTGCAAACCTTTAGAAATGTAAGGTAAGGCAAGGAGAAGGAATAAAAGAAAGATGGAGATGATGCTACACTTGAGCTCCATGAAATATACTTATAATAATTCAGAAAATTATGAGTTCAACGAGTCTCACAAGTCTCACAAGCTAGCTAGTTACAGAGTCATTTTATGTGTATATATATAAAGAAGAAGAAGAAGAAGAAGAAAAAGGGGAGAGAGATAGATAGATAGTTGATTAAAGTAATGAAATGGTAATAGGGGAATTGAAGAATATAAGGGGTAGAGGCAGGTAAGATTTGGTATTTCTTTCAGCTTTTTAGCAAAATGAAAAAGCAATGAAATGGTCACAATCGACACAGCAATTAGTTGCAAGGTAACGATGTCGATGTGTTGGGCTGGAACATTTATGTATTGTAACCATACCCTATACCTAATAGACTTTAGATTATTATAACTTCTTTTCTAAATGATTCTGTACGCACGATCTTATTCGAATCTTATTCAGAAATTTTGATTCAATATTTAATATATGGGTGCCCATGTGAATGTGCACACATTAAAATCCATTTCATTTTTCTATAATTTTTATTTTATGCGATGGTGTATAGACAAGTCATGTGTGGATATTATTGTAATGTCTTGTTGAAGGACATGTCTCATTTCGCTGCCTTTGCTGGACTTCACATTACTTACACCTACTCTTTCTATTTGTGTTTGTTTCTATTTAGCATAACTCTAGCTAAAATTGATGACAATTAGTAACACTAATACTTTCAAAGAACATACATATAATAAGAGTAGATCAAGTCGTGGAGGAGTAATTTGAAGAAATTCTTAGTTAAATAGGTACTTTTTTGGGTTGGTGATGAACTTAAATAACTATATAATATAATAAGAAGTTCAAATATAATAAGGTTTGTTTGTGATTGGGAATAAATAAAGATTTGGTGACTTGGAAGAATTAATTGAAACTAAATTTTTAGCCTCAAATATAGCTCCATGGCCATCAAAAAAAGGTCGGTGGAATTTATCTTGAGCATGCATTAAATTTATGGTATTTCTAATTGTAATAAAGTTGTATAGTTAAGTATAATTTGATCATCGTGGTGGGAAATTAAAAAGGAAAATCTTGAAATCTTTGTAAGTTAAGAACTAAAGTTTTTTTTTTTTTTTTTTTTTTTATAAATGGGAGGGCTCAATGGATCGTGGGTTACACAACATGGGTAGTTATCTTCTTACACTAGTCATAAATGCGAAATCTCACCTATTACAGAGGAGGGAACTTGAACTCAAAATTTCTCACTCTCAAGAACAATGTTCTTGCCACTTTAGTTAGGCCTCAAGTGTGTGTGTGTTTTTTTTTTTTTTTTTAGTATTAAAGGAAAACGAATTATTATTAATAAGTTTTAATTAACATTAGACTCCATAGAGGTAACTTCAAGGTTTCTCTGAAGAGATCTTTTCAGCTATAATAGTTCTCCTTCTTTTAAGGTAATAAAGATTTGGTGATTTAGATGCTATATATATGGATATATTTAGCAACTTAATTGAAACATGTAAGAAAATTAGGAACATTTCACTCACAACTTATAATTATTTGTGAAATATAATCACAGCTTACCTAACATATTATCAACACCAATAAAATCATTTTTCATGATGTGGCTTTGGGAGCTATATCTCCCATGTTTCAACTACTCTCATTATAATCATTTCACCTCAACATTAATTTTCTTTATATTTGAGTAAAATATTATATGTTTGTAAAATTTTAAGTTTAAATTTTAGTCGAAATCAAATTAAAAAAAAAATTCAAATATAAAATATAATGATTAAAAATTTTCTTATAATTGAATTAGGTACATTATATTTATAATATAAGAAAATTAACTATAAAGGAAAATTAGGGTCATGATGAGACAATGTTAGTGTAGATCTTTTCTGTTTTCTTATTTAATTTATTTTTTTTTCAAATAAACTTTAGAGAAAAGGAGATTAATTAATTTGGTCCAAGGAAAAGCACAAATCATTTTCATGGAAATTATTATTAGTGGGCCTATTGATATATATATATATATATATATATATATATATATATATATATATATATATATATATATTAATAAGTATTTCCAAAGATAAAGAGGCCAAATGTAATAATCGTATGGTGAGTCTCTAATCATTGAATTTTTTCTGTGGTTAGTCATTTAATTGAATTAATCAGTCAAAAGTTATCATAGGTGGATTCCACTAAACCTAGCTATTTATGTCCTTAACCTTAATTCAATTAATTGTCATCTCATCACCAGCCTACAACTGTTAGTGAATCAAGTCTAAATTTAAAAAATAATACAATTTTTAAAAGTTCAATTAGCTGAATCAGTAATTAAGACTTAAATTTTTTAAAAATTCAATTAGCTCGATCCATAAACATATATATACTTGCAAGATATATATATATATATATATATATATATATATATATATATATATACACAAAATATTTTTATTATTTTTTGAACTTTAATGCCATGTTAATAATCAAGCAATAAAATTTATAAATATTATTTTTTTAATATAAATTTTAATTTATTAAGATTTAAATTTGAGATTTTTTAGTCTTGAAAAATGATTTTAATATTATTAAATTAAAAATTGATCAGTTAAATTTGCAAATGTTATTAAATTAGTATTTTATTGATCAAATATGGTTGTTTCGTAATTAATTTGTATAATTTAAATTGATTTAATTATAAATAAATTTATCCAAAGGAAAAAAAAGTCAAGATAATGAAAATTAAATATCCAAGTGTGGAACTGTTAAGATACACAGAGAATTGGAAGATAGTGCATGTGTCACTTGTAATAAGGATACTGACAACTAAATAAAGATAAGCAACAAGTCGCTCGAAGCTATGATATGACGACTGTGGAAGAAATTAATGAGAAATAATATCAAACTTTTTGTCATCTAAAGTTTAAATTATTACAAAACACTAAGAGACAACTAATTATTATAACTTATCTAACCATATATTTATTTAATTCTTCTCAAATATATCAACTCTTTCAAAATCCTTTCTTTCTAACCATTAAAAAAGAAAATAAAGGAAATTTCTTGTAAAGTGTTTTTTTTTTTTTTTTTTTTTTTTTAATTTTGAATAAGCCTATATCACATATGATTGGCTTGTTGAATATCCTAATCCTAACTAATTAACCCCAATTAATCTAATGAGAAATAAATTATCACATACTCTGTTGATAAAGAATTCATCGTGTAAATCTGAAGGGTAAAATATGTAAATAAAGAAAAAAAAATGTCAGGAGCTCTCTTAGGCTGACCCGACGGGGAGCTGGAGAGTATAGAGAGAGTGTTTGGGGAGAGGAGTGAAGTGAGAGAAAGAATCTGATGAAACTGATTTTAGTCGAGGTAGAGTAGTTCAATCTTCTTTTAGTTGAATTTGAGTTGGTGTGATCTGCAAGAAGAAACGAGAGTCAAGTGAGCTAGGCCTGATGCCCTAGCAAAGCTACTCCGACTATCAAATTAGTATATTGACTCGATTTAAGTGAAATAATATGTTTCAATGAACTCTGTAAAAGTTCTTGTATATAGTAAGTGTCTATGCCTGTAAGTACTTGTGAATGTTGTTTTTTTTTTAGGTATTTATAGGCTACGTGTCTTTATATAAATTATGTGTCGTTGTATGGACTGGACAAGGATTTCTAGTGCGAGTCGGATTTAGATGGCTAATTGCATATTTTAGTTTCGGACTAAGAATCTGATTAATGATAACATTGACCCTGATCTTCTAGTATTGGACTTTTGGGTAGCTAGGCTCAACCTATTACAGCTCAATTCGGTTCAGTATATTTTGTTCCTTATCAGAATTCATTTCTTTACCTTTCATTTATTTATTTATAGAAGAAAATGGGGACTCCCTATATACACGTGTCATCTGGTTATTGGATATTATTTTTAGTCTTATCATAATCTGTTTCTTTTCCTTCTGTATTTTAGCTCCTTTATCATGGGTAATAAATTATAGAGTGTGTATTTATATAATTAATGATCGAATTTAGGACAAACAGTACGATTGGAGTTGGATCTCCTTTATTGGGTTTTGATGTAGTGCGTCTGCAAAGATAGAAACACAGTCAAGAGGGCTAGGTATTTTGTCTGGTAAAGAACCTCCGACCATCAAGTTAGTGAAGGTTTAGCCAGTTGTTGTCAGAGAAGGAGATTTATCTTCTCAGGCAAGATAACTAGAAATCTTTTAGTGAGAGAAATGAGATGCGAGAGATGCAGAGTTCAAGCTATCTATCTCAAAGGTTGATCCTTCCCTTTTGTATACTTTTGCGTGTTAGGTACGAATGACAGTTGACGAGAGAAAATATTTCCTGATAGGTATGGTTGGTGCATAGGTTCTAGAGACTAGAGTCTGGACTTATATCTTGTCAAGTAACATGTGTTTGGTGGTGTCAGGGATCAAGGGCGTGCCACCTAAACACCATTTTCCTTTAATATAAGCAAGCTGACGTTTGTACCTCATGACATCAACTACAGTTGAGAAACTTATTGAGCAAGTTTCATTATTGTGAAGAAGGGAGAAACACTTTGGGGAAGGGCGAAGCAATACCTTCTTCTATCTTGGAGATTGAGGATCTGATCTCTTGTGCTTGCCTTTAATGGGCATTCTCTTAGGCTTGAATCCCTATGTGATGAATGAGAAGCTTGATTAAAGTAGGTATTGGTTGCCTTTGAGTTCATTAGCTCATTGGCTATTTTTGTCCCTCATCAATTAATTTTTGGATAAAAATACCATTTGTTGTGGAGATATAAGATATTTATATTAATCATTGTTTTTGTCTTGAAAATTAAAAGAAAATGTTTCTTTTAATAAGATTGAGCGGTAAGTATATCATTGTTTTTGTCACTTTTAATTTCGTTTCAGCTAGGTAAGATTTAAATATATTATATTACAAATATTAAATTATAATAAGATTCAAAGTCTTAATTTTTGGGAATATTAATTCGAAATTCAAACTCTAGAAATTTATTTTAAAGAATATTGCCCTTTGAAAAACCAATCAATTGAAATGGTGTAAAAGTTAACAAAATTATGGTTAGAATATGTGTTAATGGATCCTCATTCCTCTAAGAGGGGGAAAGGGTACAGTGCCCCATAAAATAAAAGATAAAAAAAGTGGTTGGGAACTCAAAACTTATGAAAGTCACATCCCTAATCTCTCAATAGTCCTTAGTGGGGCAATATGAATTAGCTTGCATGCCCATATGGTAACCTTTAATGGGGTCAAGTTGGGTCCAATTTCAACAACTATGCCTTGGCTAGGTCATGCCTGGATAGAATGGATCCTTGGATTACAATGACTCTACATTACTTGGTTGCTTCACAATGTTTGACTCTCAAATGCAAAAAATTAGAGTCAGAAACTCCATATATACCCTCCTTCCCCAAAATTTCTAAAAAATTCGACACATGTATGTTTGATTTTTCTTTTAGTTAATAGATTTTGATTGGACTTCACACATCTATCTTCTTAATTTTAAAGATAATCTCAGTGTTTATTAGTGTAAATTTGCATTTCACTAAATAGATGCTTGATGAGTATAAATTCTTGTGGAACTTCTTTTTATATATAAAATAATGAGAAAAAGAAAGAAAAGAAAATGAATTTGGTAATGAGTACTTACTAATTTTTGAGGTCTAAATCAGTGTATTGATAATGAAGTATATATATTGATTTTTAATAAATAATGCATTACAATTTTAATGTAATCAATTCATTTTTTTAAATGTCATATTTGTATGCAAAAATCCAATTCATTTGTGACAAAAGTGTTTTTTCTTCTGAAATATGTTGACTTGATCTCATTATAATCAAGACAGACAATGATTTTGTAGTGACTTTATTGGATGGAAGTGGAATAGGACTGATTATCAATCCTTAATCCATCATCATGACACTAATGACAGAACATTTTTATATTAATTAAGTATATAAAAAGATTGGAATTTTCTTTATCAATTAAATATGAGTTTATATGTATTTAAATCATAAAATCAACATATGATAGATTGATTTTTTTAATAAATTATTTAAAAGAAGACTACATATATAAATAATTATTCAAAATTCTTATGTACTTAAAGATAGGGATAGCAACCGTCGGATTTAGAGTGAGTTTTATAAAACTCAAATTCGATCCGTTTAAAAAATAAAATATTTACTCCCTTATCCGTCTTGCTTCGAGTATGATCGAATATATTCATTTATATTTTTTTTTTCTTTTCAAAAATTTTTTTTATTGTTATTTTCACACACACACACACACACACACACACACACACACACACACATATATATATATATATATATATATATATATATATATAATCGGATCGAATTATACTATTATCCGAACACGATCCAATCTCAACTCAAATATAAATTAAAAATTCCGCTTTGTTCCATTTATTATACGGAGTGAATATTATTTGTCCCATTAAGATTGGATCGGAGCAGATAAAATTAACATCCATACTTGAAGCATTAATAGCCACAATATGATGATTTTATGAGTGGTTGTTTTTTTTTTTTTTTTTTGGCCAAATAGTGGTTGTTTACTTGTTTAGTTCATTGATAAAATTTCAAGATTTGTACATATGAAGCTGATGAAATGTCAAATTGGCGGGGGTTCATATGGTTGAAATTGCTTTATGAGTGATTTCAGAACAAAGGCCCACTGAGTTGAGTTGATAGGTCACCTGGTGATAACCTTGGACTTCAGTGCTATAGCCCAGGAAATAGGAAAGCTAACCTTTTCTATGAACAAAAGGCTCTGAACTCTGTTTCTTTCATACTTTTAGAGCCTAACAATTTTATGCAGAAAACCCATCTCAGTGCTATATGTGGCTGCAAATTCAGAGCTTTTTTCAACCCAATACTTGTCTGTATTTTTTTTTTTTTTTTTGCCAGAGAATACTTGTCTGTATATGCAATACTTTTTTTCTTTCCTGTAGGAATTCACTATGCATTTTAACTTATTTGTGGTACAAAAATTCAAATTTTACAATTGAAAAGGCTGTGGCATTGATGCTTTAAAGGTCATGGGTCCAAACCATCAAATATTTTCCTTGAAATGCAAGAAAAAGCATATCTTCATTTGACTTTTTCCAAAAATCTGCAGTGCAAAAGTTTTGTATCACGTAAGTCTTTATGAAAAGGGTTATAGGATTTAATGTAGTTCTTCTTTTTATTACTTGTTTGTGTATAAATAGGATAAATTGGATGGAAGTAGACATGTTCGGGTTGCGCTTGGATTTGAAAATAGTTAAATTTTACAAAAGATTCGGCTTATAATTTTTTTAATAAATTAACTCATGATCCCGACTTGCGAACAGATTTAAATAAAAGTAATAAGTAAATGTTTTGTGATTCTAATAGCTTGCTTGACATTACTATAACAGTCGATTTGATTTATCCTAGATTTAGTTAAAGTATAGTAATACTTATCTTAAACCTTGTTTGATATAAAAATCTTAATCTATAGTATTAAGTAATCTTACTTTTATAATCCTATATTTGGTAGGATAGATTATTAAATATAATAAAAAATAAGGTTATTTTAAAAAATAAAGTGTCATAAATTATGAGATTAATAATCCCACTAGGTAGGGCTTACTAAAGACACGGGGGGTTAGGTTTTAAATAGCACTTATCTCATTGGTTAGCTAAATTTTTGAGATTATTAAGCCCAACCTAAATCATATGTACCAAATATAGTGTTATTTACTAACACTGCGGCTTAGTTTAGGTTAAACAATTATGTATACCAAACAGACTATAATATATTAATTAAAACTATACAATTTTTAAGTTTTAGGAATACTTTATGTGTTAATAAACAATTTATTAACACCCGAATATCATAAATTTAGTTTTATGATGTTTGATACTAAGAAGGTGTCAGCCTAATTAGAATGCTCGGGTGCATCTCTGAAAACTCTTCCATCATTTCATTTAAAAAGTAAAAACAATTTAGCTATATGATAATCTAATTCAATTGCTTCTTTCAAAACTAGCTTTTTGTTGAAAGAATTAAATTATAAAAATTTCTTCTAATAGAAAATGATGGGGCTTAGCGAATGAACCTTTGATTACATATAAACCCACCACTTGGAACTCACTAATCTCAATTAAGTTCATGAATAGTTTAGGGCACTTAGGACCCTTGGTAGTGACAACTGCACCTTCAAGAAGAAGCCTTTTTTGCATATAGAGGTAAGTAAGGCCAAGGCAACAATTGAAAAAGACTTATAGCACATTGATGCTAATAGAAGGGTCAGAGTTGCACTTTCTTAGACATTGTGATTTTTGTCTACATGATACTATTTATGCATCCAATTTCCCAAAACATTGAATCTAAGCTAAACAACATGATAGTCCTTTCCCTTCCTCAGTTTCTTCCTTTGTCCATATGAGTATAACAAAAACAAAAATTTCAATCTTGACCCAATTTTTTTTTAATTAACACATTGTCAAGCTGTTTGGTTTAAGAGAAAATTTCCACCCCTAGTTTCTTATCCTTTGAGAAAATGAATGATAGGTTAAGTTGCATCAACCAATGTGGTCCTGGTCCTTCTGACCCTGTAGCTATCATATAATAATAAAACCTAATTATTTAACCCATTGACTGACTTTTTTCCATTTTATAATAACTAACAGATCTTAATTGCTCCAATAGAACAGGTTTATATATCAATTCTAATAATTTAAAAAAAAAAAATTATAATACAACACTTGAGTTATATTGGCCTCATTGAATATTTATGAAAGTAAAAAAATCAAGTGGGTCAGCTCTCTCCTGATGAAGATTTTATAAACTTTTTTCTACCAATTTTTCTTTTTAAAAAAAAAAAGCAAGTCAGAGTATCCAAAGGTCATTAGATTTGACTAATCAAAACCAACATGACTCTGTGTTGCCCATAAAGCAAAAGCATAAACTAACAATGGAAACAGTCCCCCATGAAATTGCCAAAATTTAACATAAAAATAAGTTTTTAACAACAAAAAAGACAGAAATATGTATGCTGCCCATGAGCAGTAAGCAGTGACAGAACCATACTACAGATTATTATGAAATTAAAACATCAATACATAACTATAGTTTCATCTTTCTCTGTACTCCCAATTCAGCTATTTTTTTTTTAATATTGCTAGAGAGCTATGGAGATTCTCTCGTACAGCACCAGATATATAATAAACTATCAAAAATTAATAATTGTAACAATATTAATTATATTTTCAAGTTTCAAAAACTATATTCAATTCAGTAATTGAAAAAAAATTGAAAATAAACAAATAAAGAAGTAGGAAAAAGGGAAGAAAAGAAAATTGCTTAATTAAGCAATTAATTGATTAATTAATCATGTGAAACCCAACTTTCTCTTCTTCCAGAAACTTGCCTCTGGATCAAGTTTCTCTGCTGTTCTTGCTGGTTCTGATTTACACCTTGTGAGTATCAGAGGACGTACAGTGACACTTTCCTCTGTTTTTAATTCTTCAATTTTTGCAGGGTTCAGTAATCTTTCTTCAATTGAAGAAACTGGGCCATCAGATTCTTTGAAAAAACTTTGCTTTTCTTCAGTTTCTGGACACAATCTTGATTCTTGATCGGTTTCTTTACAAACAGATTCTCTTTTCCATGTTGGACTTTCTTCTTCTGTGTTTTCTTCCTCAGTGCTCCGTTTTTGCTCTGTTTCTTCACTGTCCATAGGTGAGCCCCAAAATCTACTAGCTAAAGAAGAAGATCTGTACGGAGCAGATCTGCTTCTAGTCAATATCAAAGCATTCTTTGGTGGTGAAACAACTGCAGAAACATAAACTTTAGCTACTTGATTATCATCTTCTTCTTCACTTTCTTGCTCTAAATCTTCACTTCTGCTGCTAAATTTCGGTTGAATTTTTGAAGAATCTTCTCTAATTTTGCTTTTTCTCTTAAAACCCAAATGAAAAAACATTACCCACTTGCGCCAAGAAGGTTTAGAACACTTAGGCTTGAGCTTCCATTTCAAGTGGTGGCAAAAGAGGAGTTTCTGGATCCATTTACAACGGCGTTTGCTTTTACCAGGTCGGGTAGTCTTTGCTTGTTTGGACCGCTTAACTCTGACCTGACCCATGCAAGTGACTTTAGGGGAAGAAGGTTCTTGAGTTTCAATAGCGGCGTTCTTCTTTCTAACGAACATAGGGCTTGAACGTGACCTGCCTCTGCTTCTGCTACCAACATTGCTTCTCAAAAATCTCATCAATGGCGGCGGGTATTTCTCGGCCCGACCCGGACTAGAAATGGGTTTTATAGGTAGCTTCATAATATTCCAATAAAAATCTTTTACTTTACCTGTGTTTGTCAGTCTCTAAATCAATGTATGTATAAGATTTTTGTGTTGTGTTTGCTCTGTTTGGTGAAATAAAAAAGAGATAGAGAGACAGATACGAGTGTTGTTGAAGCTGTGAAAATGAAGAGGTGGGCACTCATCTAGTTTGGCTTTCTTGGTTTTATTTTCGTTTTTTTAGTTTATTTTATTTTATTAAAATTTTTATTTATCTTTGCACAGATGGGTGAATCTTACTATAAGATTTTTCTATTTCGAGGTTGTATTGTACGTAGGGTTCTATTTGGCCTGGCCTTAGAGGTGAGCTTTTATTTTTATTTTTATTTTTATTTTTATTTTTATTTTTATTTATAGCAATATAATATAAAAAATTCTTTGCTATTATTTAATAATAATAATAATAATAACAATAACGCAACAAATAAATAATTAATAGAATAAAATATTGAAAATTTATTAATTTTATTTTTAAAATATAAATTTTAACTTGTAAATTAAATTAAATTCTAAAAATTAAATAATAATTAGCCCTATAAAAATGACGTAGAAATGTGATTTTGATTTTTTTTTAAGAAATTCATTAAGTGTATTTAATGCATCTTCTCACTATATTTAAAAAAAGTGAAATTTTCAAAATTAATTTTTATTCATCGTTATAATTATGGATAGCAACCGATTGAATTTAGTGTAAATTTTATAAAATTTGAATTCAACTCATTTAAAATTAAAAATACTTATTTCACTTCGAAACAAGACATATAAAATTATCATCCTAATCATGATATGAATTTTCATTAATTTAATAGAAATTATTTAACGTGAAAATTATTTTTTATTATAAACTATTAAAAAGGAAAATTATATTCATTGCGTAGTGTATAATATTTTTGAATCATTAAACTTTTCATTAAAAAAAAATTGAGAAAGAGATTGATTTTTTTTGTCAGGTAAAAATTATTTTGAAAATATTTGTAATAAATATAAAAAAAATTATTGACAACGACTAAACATAAATATATAAATTGGTCGAGAACTCGAGATGCATCTCAAATAATAATAATAATAATAATAATAATAATAATGAGGGTGATTAAAAGTTTGGTGCCATTAGACATGCAACTGACAGAGAGTTGTCCACTCAAGTATTCATGATTAAATGGTGATTAATAACTACTCAACAAACTAGGGTTTCTCTTTTAATCAAGGAGCATTCATTTTATTATTATTCATAGTAAATGTATTAAATGATTGATCCTACCCTTCTTCTTTTTTTTTTTTTTTTTTTAAACTAGGACTTTGCTTATGCTTAAGACTTTATCAAATATATCCTCTTAAATTATTAATTTTTTTTTTTTAATTGGCAGTTGTTACTTACTTGTTAGTTGCCTACAATTATTAAAAATAACCAAGTTGAAAAACACCTTGGGCTCCATACAGAAGTAACATTTTCTGGCTATGGGGCCCTTTTATTCAATCAAACATTTGATAGATTTGTTTACGTACATTAATGTTTTGATTCTTAGATCATTGGAACATCAAGCAATTAGAACATTCTCAACATGGATATTGGATACTATACCATAATTTCCAATCCTATTTGTTTGCTTCAATTATAACACTTAACTAATTTAATTAATCTTGACTAGAATGATGTTGGTCTTTTTTCCAATTTATTCTCTGCCGTGTACAATAGGAAAAATCTCCATCAGCATATTTTTATTTATTTAATTTAAAATCTCTCCACCTGTTGTTTTATTTTACACTAAAAAATAATTTTTTGAAAATAAATAAGAAAACTATTCCCATCACACCGAGTAATAAATATATTAGAGAGAGCAATAGCTACTTCTTAATATTAAAGATTGGGTTGTACTATTATAAACTCACATGACAACGAATTTTTCAGCCATTAGATTATATTTGTACGATCAGTGTTTTTAACTCATAAGTCATAACAATTATCACTCCTATTATTATCTCATCCCATGAGTTATAGCTAATGAAGTTTTGGTCTAGGCCAAAACTGACTCTTAATTATTGAGTGCACCGGTACAATGCATCCTCACTCACTCATATAAATTTGTTTGTTCTTAAATTTTCAATGCAAGGAGGGAGAGGAAAAAAAATGGAAATTACAAATGTCATTGCCATTCTCTTGAGACCATAGTGCCTTAAATCTTATCTGGGTTTGTGACATTTACATTCTTGGGACTTACTAACCACTCAAGCATAAGGGCCTCTTAGTCTTAGTGTCCTTCAGGTTCCAACAACCACCGCAATAAAGAGGGTGCCCACAAAATTGAAATGGAGGTGGTTCTATCAAGGAGTAAACAATGGAAATCCAAGACCAAGAGTAAGAAAATGTGCAATACAAAAGCATGTAATCAGGCCATCTCCAATCTCCATCTTCTTCATAGGTCATCTCCATGGCTCCACCAGACCAAAATCTGACTCTGCATCCCACTATGAATTTCCCCTAAGTTCACTCCTTTCCAATATTACACATCTTGCCTTCAAATAAAGACTTGGAGCATTATGTGTAATTTAGTAATTCTTCAATGTGAATGTAGAATAGTTAGTAATAACATTTCTCAAAAAGAGTACAAAAAAGTCAACTATGGTTAGGCTTCCTTTCTGGCACTCAATAAAGTGCTTGACCTAGAAGTAGAAGGATGCAGGATAGCTAGTAAGTCAATCAGAAATTACTTAGTAAAGAGAGCTCAGCTCTAGACACTAGGCATATAATGTTAAAGATATCATAATAAGAAAAAACAAAAAAAATAAAAAAAAATCCTTAACATGTTACAAATACTACTAGGGGAAGGAAAGTCAAGTTGATGCACAGAACAGAGGAGCATTGTGTATGTAAGGAACATAATTGTTGATTGGCGTGGCCCACCTATGGCACTAAAATCTAACAGCATCCTATGACTGCTTACTAAATTACTTTCTTACCCATATATAGACATAGCATCATATATATACCTACACATTAACATGGTATAATTAATTAAACAGGTAAATAACCGAACTATGCAGAATCATGAATAGGTCTTTTCATCCCAACCACAGATTTCCTTGACTCAGATCCCATCTTGGTATTGTTATCCCATTCACTTGTACACTGTTGCTCCACTTGGACCTCAGTTTCATCTTCTGAGAAATCATGCTAGGGTTTAGAGAGTGGCATTTCACATCACAATGCTAATTGTTAGCCTATGGTATATTACTAACATTAATGACAGCTAATGCAAATACTTGAGGTTTTATTTTCTTTCTTTGGCAAAAAAAAAAAAAAAAAAAAAAAAAAAAAAAGAGTATTGCTTTCTTTCAACAATATTCTTCTTCTTTTTTACTGATACTTAAGTGAACTCTTAATATATTTTTTAATTTCATTAAATACTTGACCTTTTTAAAATGACACATGTAAAAATCTCCATCTATATTTCATTAAACAGACATTAAAAAAATATGATATAATAAATGAATCTCATTTATTATACTTTATATTAATATGAAAAAATAATTTTTTAAAAATTAAAAATAATTAGATATGATAAACTAATCAAAATAAATGAAAGTTTTTACATTTATATAATTTTCTTATGTAATTTTAATAAATTAATAACAAATTGTAATGAATATATAATTTTTCTCTACAAGTATGTATAAAAAATAAATCAAAATAATTATATTATATGAAATATAATAATATTTTAAAAAATAAATCAAAATAATTATATTACATGAAATATAATAATATTTTAAAAAATAAATCAAAATAATTATATTACATGACATATAATAATATTTTAATATTTTATATAAGAATATTTTTTTTTTATAAATTATACTTTAATATATAAGAATTAAGAAGTCATTTTATATTAAATTAAATTTATAATATTTTAATTAATTAATTGATTTTATTAATTTTAAATTTTACAAATATTAAATTTTCTCTAAATAATTTAAAAAATATTTATATAAAAATAAAAATTAATACGTATGTGCATAGATATTAATTTTTTATTTTTAATATCACTTGATAAAAATCTCAAATTACATATGAAAGATTTTATATGTATCATTTTAAAAAAACTAAAGGTTTAATGAAAAAAAAATATATATATTAAGAGTTCATTTCAGCCTCAACATAAAGGAAATGATACTATTTGTATATGTGGCCATAATATTATAAGCATATAAACTTTAATGAATGAAGACAGAAAACTTGCCTGATACATTTGATAGAGAGAATTCAGTCAGGCGTCTTACGCAGTCCTTCAATGCTTGGAGTTCAGCTTCCTTCTCATTGAGTTTGGATTGAGCCGAATGTAATTCAGATTCTAGCACCTCGATTTGGTTTTCCTGTTGTTCAATGAGCAAATGGCACAGTTTTTGATCTAGTTCAGATGGCAAGACTCCATTGCACTGGTAAGAAACAATGCTTTGCCCCTCCAGTTCATGAAACCCGCCAGACAAAACCTCATTCTGCAAAACATTTTTCTAGTCAAAATCAGGGGATACTCCATTTATAACCTCACTCACAGCCTGGTAATGCAGTTTTCTGGCCACAGAGACTCAAAACATGCCAGCTTTTCATGAATCAAGGTTGTAGTCTATCGTCTACCACATGAATCAGGTTTGAAGACTGTTTACCCCTTATCAATGCAACTGCTAAATACACTAATGCGAACTACTACTCCAGAATCCAGATGCATGTAAATAAATTTCCCAACAAAGAAAGTTAATAACTTCTCTAAATATTGAGTGATTTGCAAAATAATAGAATATATTATATAAAAAAAAAAAAAAGTTTATTGCAAAAGAATGTTAAGTTGGACCTTTGTTTCAATTTTCTTTAATCACCAAATTATAATCTTGAAGGTTCCAAAATACATCACCTAATTATAAACTTGAAGGTTCCAAAATAGAGGTTGTCATGAATGCAAACAAACTCAATATTCCATAACAGGAATTGTCAAAATTAGCAATCAATATTGGAAACACACCCGATGGCTGATGCATTTTCAGTCTGTAATGACTTTCCTGTTAACCAAGCATTAAACAGAGATATGGATGTGTTGGATTTTTAGGATGCCCATGAGATGAGAGAGTTTATAATTTTTCAATGGCATTTAAAATGTTGAGATGAAATATAACAACGCAATAAAGAAACAAATCTTCTGTATAGGATGAAATACAAGTGTTAATCTGGCTAGGCTACACATTACTCAACCCCAAATCTAAAGACAGGTGCAGATAAACACACCAAGAGGAAGGGCACAGAGCACACTTTTTAGTGTAACTAAATATGTGGAAAGAACTCATATATTTGAAAAGGCTCACCTTGCCCATATCTGGTTCCACTCCTTCATGCCCAGAAGCTTCAATGTTAGACCAGGGAAGTTTTTGCAGTTCAGATGCAAGCTCTGCTTCCAGTTGATCCATTTCAAGCACCTGTGGCTCTGGCTCTTCCGTAAGAACACTACTTGAGCACTCAATATCATCAATCAATGGGATCCCAGACCCTTTGATATCTTTTGGTTCTGTATCCCCTGTGCCTGATCTATAAAGTGCTAGCTGATTATTCTTACTGCTTATATCTTTTGAGCTTGCAGCACCTGGGGGTGATTTTCTTTTGTACAGCTCAGTTCTTAATTCCTGTACAACTTTTGAAGTCTCATCCATTGCAATGCTCAGCTTACTGATCTCAGCTTTCCCAGCTGACATCATGTACATGATTCCAAGTCCAAGTCCCCAACCAAACAAGGAGCCATCTGTAGAGAATGATATGATATCAGCTCAATAAATACATCAAACCTATTAGAGAACAAACTTCAAAACAAAGAACCAATCATACTTCCTCAGGGAGTCAAAGAAATTGAGGTGATTTTTTTTTTCCATCAATAGATGAATTGATAATGACAAGTTTTTACAAGGATGACAAGTACCATGGAACATTCATGATTATTTAAGATCAAATGACTTCAGATTTTGGTTAAAACATATAAAACTGTTAAGACATTGAAAGGGTAGAGGTGATTTGAATTGGGTATAGGTTAAGTCCACGAATGAATTAGATTTAATGAGTTTGGGTCAACCATTGCTAAAAGGTTAGAACTAACCAATAAGGTAGTTAAGCCCAAACCATTATATACCCATGTATTTTTAATGTATTTTTCCAATGTGGGATTAATTCTTAACAAAAACCCTTGTCCTTGACAAGCTTAATGAAGTTTTATAGGTAAATGCAAATGCATCTGAGTATTGTATATTCTTAGATAAATGCCTTTACAAAGAAAACTGAGCCCGTTTACAGTCACATTTCTCTTTAATAAAGAGAATTCCTCATCACCTTTTCTATAATTAGAAGTCAGGAATTTCTCTATGTTTAAAGAACCATTTGGTAACATTACAACTATAGCTCCTAATAAACTTGATCTCTTCCTTCCTCTTGTTGGGATAAGGTATTTGGACAACGTGATTGATCTAAGAGGATATGTTCACAAGTTATGTATCTGCAATATTTGGTTTCAAATTGACCCTCTATAAACAGTATAGCATTTAAAGAAGAAAAAGTATCATGCTACAATGCCATTGCTTTGCATACAATGTGTTACAGTGTGTATGTAATACCACCAGTAAATTAGAGTTCATAGGCTCAACCCCTAAAACAAGTTCAGAATACAAGAACTAAAGGAATTAACTTCAATTGTTACACTAACAACCTAAAGCATAAAAATTTGAAGCAATCATTCAAAGGACCAAATTTCCCTTTCTTTTGCTGATAAAAACCCCAATTCAACTCTTCTAAGAGGAGTTTTATCGAATTAATTTTGTGCCTATATCGATTAAGAGCCCTTCTCTACAAGAATGTCTCAGCAACCAAACAAATAAAACATTGAAAAATCAAACTAAAAGTAAAGAAAAACAAACCTTTAGAAGATGAAGATCCACGATTGGCAGGCACAGTCTTGGCAGTTTTTCTCTTCTTCAAGCAAACAGCAAATCGCCTTGCACTCCCTTCGGAACCAACAGATCTCTTATAAGCCTTGTCATTTTCATCCTCAAATTTCAATTTTTTGCCCTTGATTCCCGATTTCTTCTTCAAAATCCTAGTTTTCTTGCGACTAGACGAAGAACCAGAACTCGAAAACCTAAAAATCCCCTCTGGTAACAGCTCCAAATTACTCTCATATCCACACTCATTACTTTCATTTGGAATTTCTGGAGAGCCAAACACAGAGTCAACCGGAGCTTGAGAAGGATATTGTTGTTCTTCCTGTTTAGAAAGTTCATGGCCAAGAAAGTGTTTGGCTACGAGACCAGTAGATCCTGCTACTGCTGCAGCTAAAAGAACTTGCCACATTTCCTAAAGATCAAATAGAGAGAGATGGTTAGCGGTGGCTGGTGGCGGACATAGAGAAGAGAGTGAAGTGAAGAGAAGAGTACGGACAATGAAAGTGGCGGAGGGGTGACATTTTTTTTTCGCCAAACCGGAGGGGTGAATTAGGTGGCGGAGAGATGTAGCTGCCAAATATGGTTTTGTTTAGTTTGGTACTTTAGTCAGAGCTCACATGGTTCCCGCTTCTTTCCAAGTTTTTAATTTTTTTTTTTTTTTTCAATTTGGAAATCAAGTAAAATTTTTACTTATTTTGTGGCTCTCTTTAAATACCAAAATTAAAGGAAAAATTCTTCCAGTTGTTTATTTATTTATTTTTTATTTTATACTCTCTCCGTTTCATAATAATTATCTTTTTAAAAAATAATTATATTTCAATATAATTATCGTTTTACAAACCTAACGTAACATTAATTGATTTTTTTCTAAATTTACTCTTAATATTAATTGACTTAATATTATTGGTAGAATTTTTGTGAAAGACAAATTAATGATATATTAGTCTATTTGATTTGAAATTATTACTAATTTATTGCTTCTTTAATTTAAGTGAATTCATTTAAAACGATAATTATTGTGAGTATATTTTTATTTTATTAGATTGATGTATGTAATTAAAGTAGGTAAGACTTAGCCAAACTAAACTAATTTTTTTTTTTAGCCAGGTAGTCAAACTAAACTACAAGAGAGAAAAAGCAGTGTCCGAATCCAACAATTTGTTACCTATCTTTGACTTAATAGTTAAATACAGCTATGGCCGAAGATGACCCCGCAAAATTTTGAATACTAGGGTGATAACGGGATGATAATTTTTTAGTACATGAATTTACATGTCCTAGTAATTATTTAGTAACAATAGTATAAAAACATCTACAGGATCAAGTAAAGTTACTAAGAACGCTACTATTTAGTTAAATAAGAAAATGTCAAGTTACTAAATATTATTTGTCCAAAATATTTATGTCTTTAGACTGTAGAGATCCTACAAGTAAGAAGAATCAGATCTTTATTACAAATGTAAAACAATATAAATCTTAATACTATATCTCTCCAACTAGTTTCCCATATTGTATCCTGAATGAAGTGGCATAAACAAGACTTGCATTTGCTTGATCACCTCATCCCCACAAGCAAACTGAACGTGAATGAAATCCTAAAATGCAGTTTTGGAGATATCAACCTGCAAAATGAAGCAAGAAAGAATTTTTCCACAATGAGAATACATGATTTGCCAGAAGAATTTGTTCAATATCAGAATTAAAAACTAAAAAGGAAAATCAATTGAGTTCACATTCTTAAGTGCAAGAAAGGAGGAGGAGGAGGAGGAAAAGAAGTACAAAATTCAAGTTACTCTCAATCAATGTTTTTTATAGACCTCACAGTACCTCAATAACTCAATTCTCAGCCACTGGCTTGGTGCTTAAAACTCATTTCTAATTTTTCCAATTTGTACCTGCCATATGAATCTAACTCAACATTTTTAGCATTTCTTAGAGCTGTGCTATTACCATATCTTGAAATTTCACCAATTATTCGATGTCATAAAAGCATATCACCATATTACCTCTACTCTAATTTTATAGTACAAACTTTTCTCAGACTGTAGCACAAATACAGAAGACGCATCAATTTAGTATTTCTCAAACATTTTGAACAAAAAAACAAAGAAAACCTTATTCCTAAACCATCCAGCAGGCAGAGGCAGCAACATTATCCAAGTATAAAAAGGCTTCCTAACTCAGTTACAAGCATTAATCTTAATAAAGAGGGCTGGCAATTTGAATCATTTTTGTACAGAATACAAATGTATTTTATTCTCAATTATACAAGAGCACCATTCTATTGAGTTCCCTGAAATTCAATTGAAGAGCATCCTTTCTTCGAGATAGATTCCAATTAATGATAGGTTCAAGATGTATGTCCACATTTGGGCAGATAGAAGTCCCAACAACTCCTCCATGGACTTTTTTCAACAGTTTCAAGTGTCATTAAAAGGACGACTATAACCTCTTTCACCAAATAATAACCAATATTTGCATAAGTCAGATATTTATCACAACCCTCCAAATTGGTGCACGTTGAGAATCTAAACATCATTATTAAGATAGGAACACATATGATCTATGAAGTTAGAAATGACACAAATTTGTTATAGTGATTTTCTTCAAAGAGAACAAAGGTGTATTTGTTTTCCTTAGCTAACAAGTTCCACAGTCTTAGAACAATCATGGTTATGCATCTATCCCAGAGAGAACTCCACGGCTTCTGTAATGAGGAAAATATGAGTTCTGGGAGGCTTAGGTAATGAAGTCAAACTTCTCTAAAAGTGATCCAGCAATGCAACTATTCCAACAAGAATTCTAAGGTTCCACAATAAGAATTAAAAAGAAACTAGCTTGAAGATAGTAAAAGTCAAAAAGACTCAAATGGATGGATTTCCAGGATGAAATAACGTGTGGCTCAACCGAGCCTATCAATAAGAGCATCATTCTAGTGAAAACATACAATCAAAGTTAAAAAATGAAATCTACAGGTAGTTGAGAATATCAATACAGCATTTGCATCACATGAACCTTAACGATGCACATCCTAAGTGCTAACAATTCCCTTTCAGAACAGCTTACATGTGATCAGCAAAAGAATATGGCTTGATTTATCCACCATGCTGTATGGAAAAGGCATCTCAATGCTCAGTTTTCATATTGAGCATTAGGCAATGACTTGTAAAGTCTACTAAATCCTACTCAGTGATACCCCAACTTCAAACTAGCTCCTTCCAAACTATTCTAGGCAACTCTACCGGCTGTGAGAGTCATTTATTTCACCACTTTACATACGAATTCTTTTTATTTATCCATTCCTCAGTAATGTGTTTAATTATGATAAAAAAAACACAGTATATATACGATTTCGGTTCAGAACTTGCATTACTAGTGGCATTAGCGTGGGAAAGTAACACTGACTTATAAAACTGGCTTAGTTTCAAAAACGTAATTACTATAAACTATATTATAGCTGAAATATGGAGAGCATTCCTTTCAATGATGACCCTTTTCTATAAAAAAGAAAAAAATGCCATAGACAGATAGACTGATTAACTGAGTCTATTGACTTTTCTTTTTCTTGGCTAATGAAGTTGTATTTTTAACAAGAGAACATTTCTCCTATGCGAAACACTTAAATCTTCACATAGATGAATTGTAGGGATATTTCACATGATTTTCCACAACTTTATTAAATTATGCAGCCCAAAGTTCAACTAAATTAATATTTTTTGCAATAATATGATGAAACATAAAAGGGTAATGCTTTGATCTAATTATAAGTTTAGCTACAAGCTGAAGTTCACATCAAACAATTCTAGGACAAGAAAAATAAAAATAAAAATTGAATTCCAACATACCCAGAAAAGCAATGTGAAAGGATCAATTGGATTTGTCAGTCATCTCCTTCCTAGCTCGTCTTGCATTTTCATATTCAAATTCCAATACATTCTTTATATGCGAAGTATCTTTCACATAAAACATTCTCCCAAACTTGCTCTCCTCAATTAATGGAAAATAATAAAAAATCTTATAATTCACCAGCCAAAACCACACCGCTCCAAGAAAAATCCCCAAAGTAGCACCGGCAAATACCTGTGCCATCGTATGGTAGCCCAAATAAACCCTGGAGTGCATAGTCGAAACCGCCAATGACCATGGTAGAAAACACCTGGCCCACTTGTGCTTAACCTCTGTCAATGCAATCCCTCTTAACGTCAATAGAGTGAAGTAAGTAGCGAAGAAGAACATGTATTGCGAGTGGCTAGAGGGCCAGCCATGGGAATCGCACATTTCAAGGAGGATGCAGGTCTCCGGGCGAGCTTGTCGGACGGATTTCTTGATTAATTCGCTAATAAATTGGGAAATGAGAAGGCCGAGGGCAAAGAACATGCCTTGTAGTTCCCGACGGAAAATGAAATGGCAAACGAATCCGCCTAGGCTTATAAAGACTGGGACTAGAGAGATCCAAGCCAGAAAATGGCCTAATTGATCGCCTTTCGAGTACCGGACATGGGTGAGTGTCACAGCCTTTAGTGGTGGATGGTGGCTCATGATGACAATTAAGCTTGGGAAAAGAGATATGTTAGATGTGGTGCTTTGGGATTTTCTCTGTTTGTTTCTCGGGAAACCGTTGACGTAGGAGTTATGTATGTGGGAGAAGAAGGAGGGGAAGGGAAAAGGAACCAGCGAGCAAGTGACACATGGACAATCTTTTAAACTTTAAAATTTAATAAAATTTTAAATTAATATTAACAAAAATCTTTTTAACTCCATTTATTTCAATATGTCTTTTATAGTAATTTTTAACTCAAGAAAAATATATGCTGGTGGTCTCGGTTTTAGGGACCTTTAAGCGTTTTTTTTTTTTTTTTTGAAATGTAAATTGGAATTAATTTATTGCTTCAAAATTCAATACATCAAAAATAAAGGAAGGGGGGACATCAGGGACCTTTAAGCGTTTAATTTGGCATTGTTAGGTAAGCAGGCCTAGAACTTGATTTCTAACCCTGATGCTCTAGCTAGTATGGTACTCAAAACTAAATATTTTTCAAATGGGGATCTATTTTTGGCCCTACCAAGGTCTAATTCCAGTTTTGTGTGGAGGGGTATCTAGAAGGCAAAATATGTGCTTGTTTCAGGCTGTCCTTAGAGGAGGAATGATAATGGGGTGAAAAATTCTTATTTTTTGTAGAGATATACTCCAAATGTGATAGAAATTTATCAATTTGTATCTCCATGGAAGCATAGATAGATAATATTTTTTCTCTGTTAGCAGAAATAGGACGGGGATGAAAGTGTATTCCCCACTCCATAAAAATTCTCGTTCTCGTCCTCGTCCTCGTCCTCGTCCCCGTGGAGATCCTATATTATATTTATATAATTATTCTTAATATAAAAAGCATATTAGTTAATTACCTTTTTATATATATATAAATACATATATTAGAATTTTTAATTTTATCACTCACTTTTTATAATTTTCTCACATCATCGCAACTATACATTATTTTAAATTTGATTGATTCATCTCTTCATACTTTGTGTGTCTGAAATTATTAATATTTTCTATATAAATTTATTTTCTTAGCTATTATTTATAATTTTATAAATATAAAAATATATATAAGTAATACTATATATATTAATAAGTAATATATATAAGTAATATATAAAAAATAATAAAATATATAAGTCATACTAATAGTGAATATATATATATATGTACATTAATAAATTTTAATTTAAAGATATTGGAATCAGTTAAAACCTTATAAAAGTCTAAATTTCAAATTTTTATATATTAGATTTTACTATTTACAAACATATAAAATTGAAAGGAGATAAAACAAAATAAAAATTTTAAATAGGAAACAAGAATCTCTGTAGAGACAAGGATGGAGACTAAACAATCCTCGTATATGAGGCGGAAATGGAAATGGGTATTCTTAGCTAAGGTTGATGGGAATGGGAAATGATACTCTCTCTCCGCCCTATTGCCATCCTTACATTGGAGGATTGGAGATGGTTCTCCTATCAATGTGTGGTATGATGCTTGGCTTAAGAATGTACCAGATTTCGTACCACATCTCCAATTGTGGAGAGGTTGGAGTCGTTGAAAGTTTGTGATCTATGGGCTCCAGGTACGTTTGAATAGAATGTGGAGCTTCTTAATGACCTGTTCTCGCCAAATGATGCAGCTACTATTCTTTGTCATCCTTCGGGTATTGGTAATGTCCGAGATAGGATTATTTGGCATTTTGAGAAGAAAGGGGTATACACTGTGAGACCTGGGTACATAAGGATTATGGACTCTAGGCAGGAGACAACTCAAGTTAACCAATCAATAAATTGGGCTTGCATTTGGAAGCTTGCTATTCCTCCGAGAGTTTGAATGTTTATTTGGAGGATTTGTAGTAATCTCCTTCCGACTATAGATCGACTTTTTCTTAGAGGAATTCCTATGGATAACTTTTGTGCTTTATGTGGTGATTTTGGAGAGCATCTTCTTCACCTATTTATTGATTGCCTTTTGCGAACCAGTGTTGATCTTCAGTAAACTTAATACCTGTAAACTCTAATGCTTTCTCTTTCACTGACTTTTTTTTTTTTTTTTCAATCTTGAATAACCACAATGCAGATGAAGTAATTAGAGTATGTATGGTATTGTGGGGCATTTGGCGACTACGTAACAATTGGTTGTGGCATAAACAGTATCTTCCTCCTACACAACTAGTCATGTCGTGCATGGCATTGCATGAAGATTGGTTATTTGTGCGGTTGAATAGAGGTAAAGTCAACTCGACCTCTAACTCAATTTTGATTCCTCATTGCAAGTGGTTCCCTCCTCTTGTTGGTGCTCTCAAATGTAACTGTGATGCGGCTTTATTCAAGGATGATAGGATGGTTAGCCTAGGGATGGTGTTACATGATCATGTGGCAGAGTTCTTGGTTGCCTACCCAAAACCATTGTTGGTTCCATCCAAGCACAATAAGTTGAAGCTTTGTGTATTAAGGAAGCTCTCTCTTGGATCAAACAAGGGCAATACCATAATGTCACCTTTGAGCTGGATGCAAAGTCTGTGCTGGATGCTTTTAATAAGCCTTATTTAGATATTTCTTTTTTTTTTTTTTTTTTGCCAAAGGCCTTATTTAGATATTTCGGAGTTTGGTTCTACTATTGCTAGTTGTCCAGATATTATAGGGTTAGTTTCTAATTTCTCTATATATATATATATATATTTTTGGTTAAAAGATAAGCTAACGAGGTAGCTCTAAAACTTCTTATTTATTTGCTAGTTCCGTGTGGTTGGAGTCTCCTATGTTTCTTAGAAGTCTTTTACACCATGATGTTGTTGATGCTCTTTAATGAAGTTTCATCTTTCTTTTAAAAAAAAAAAAACTCACGAAAAATATAACATTTTCTTGTAAATTTTGAAGAACTTCAACATTTTATAATTTGATAGTTTAAAGATTAAAATGAAATTAATTTTTATTTTTCAAATTTAAGAATTAAAATCTAATTTAATTCAAAATATTAGATAATAAATTAAATACAAAATTTTAATGTTATAATTAGTATTGAAGTGTTAAGCTATTAAAAAAAATAAAAAAAAAATTAAATTTATTAAATTTAAAATAATAACAATAAAAATGTATATAAAGGTAAATTTAAGAAATATTAAACTACTAATGTAAATATATTTTTTATAATTTATCAGGAATGAAAAATAAAGATGAAAATACAATTATAAACGAAATCTAAACTATTATCATTATTCTAAAATTAATTAATAATGAAAATTAATAGAGCAATATTTAACTATAAAATAAATAAATATTTTTAATACAATAAAAATAATTTAAAATATGTTAAATAGTTTATCTCCAATGTAATATTTTAGAGAAAATTTTTCAGCACTCTTCAATATTAAAATAATAATAAATAGCAATATTAAAATTACAAATAAATTTTTAAAATAAAAAATTACAATTAACATGTAAAATCTATTATTTTTTTAAAAATTTCAATTCGATATATTGCGATTACATAACTCATATATAAAAATAAAATATTAAAAAAATGCCATAAAAAATCATAAAAACCCTTCATTATCTGTTTCTTATTCACTTCTCTTCTCTCTTCCAAAATCTAAAGAAAACATGCCTATTGTTTTTCTTCAAGTTCTCTCGTTAATTTATCTCGTTATCCATCAGAGCATTTTAAGTCCCTCACAACAAGTTCTATTAGGCTCTTTTTTTTTTAAAGGAAATTTACATTTTATCAATGCTAATGGGTTTCCTAAAACTGAAGCTGTGAGCCTCTTTTTCATTAATTTTTTTTGGGTAATCCATTTTTTCAAAACCCAAAAATGAAAAAAAAAAAAAAAAAAAACACTTTTTTTTCATTTTTAATTATTATTTTATTTAAACACTATTAACATTAATTATATATATATATATATATATATATATATATATATATATATATTCAAAATGCGTACCACTTGAACATTATTTTTCATTAATAATAAGTGTAATACCCCGAATTTTGAATAAATATTATCGGGTATTAATTTTTGAAAAAGAGTAAAAATTAAATTGAATTAAATTGATTTTAGATTTTAAAGATTTTATTATTATTATTATTATTATTATTATTATTATTATATATATAAGTTAAGTTAGCAGAATTAAAAGGATAAGAAGAAAAAAAAAAAAAAGAGAACAGAAAGATCAGCACGGAAACCGAGATAGGCAGAACCGAGAGAGAGAGAGAGAGAGAGCAGAAGAGAAAGTCAGTTCGTTCGCCGCCGATCG